>JBBMKA010054467.1:0-18614 GCA_037833695.1 Sechiopsis laciniata
AGTATAAATTCGGTGTCAATTTCTCATCCCTTAAATTTATTTTAATTATCGTTCTTGTTGCTTGAAAGTTTAGGTTAATTTATCCATATTTTTAAGCTCGTCGTTTCAAATTGATAATTTCGTTGTGCAATTTGGAACTGAAACTTGATCTGGGATAAGGCAAAAATATATAGTTGTCTGAATTATGTATTTTTAGATTGATTATATTTGACGGCATTGTGCCAATTTTGCCTAACAACTAGTCCTCTCATCACCAATTGGTTTTGAGATGGATGTTCACACTAACACTATTTTCACATCCGTGAGCGGTGTCAGCGACAGCGGGTTGGGTTTAGGTGAGCTTCGACGGCGGTGAACAGTGCGAGGAAAGAGGGTGAGCAACTAGTTTTTTTTTTTTTTCCTTGCGTTGGGATATGTTGAGTCTATTTAATTGAATTATTAAATGCTTCGACCAAAATCCTTAAATGCTTCAACCAAAATCCATAAGCCCATAGCCCAAAATTAATTAACATTAAATCTCTTCATGAGCTAATTAACCCATGGTAACAATTAAAAGATAAATATAATAAAAAAAAAATTTCTAAATTAATTAACAAGTGATAAAAGTAAAAGACAATTGATTAGATGCTTATTTACAATCGGCTTATTTAAATACAATAAAGACCACATCAACTATATTGCATTGCTACTTTCAAAAAAGCAAAAAAAAAATTATATTGCATTACTCATATAACTTGGTAGGAAGGAAGCGTCAAGAAATTATATCCCCTTACAGTACATTTTCAGTCATTTTTTATGTGAGAGGCTTACACATCAAAATAACGAGGAGACATACACTAACAATTATAAGAAAATGACAATAACATTGGAAGTAAACCCTATACTATGAAAGCATGATAAAAACGAGTCTAAATGGGTATACGACCATGTGCAACACGCAGTGAACAAGCATGACCATGACACAAGATAGCTCAAACTATCACGAATAAAAAAAAAATAATAATAATAAATAAATAAAGTTTGTATAGAGAGATGCAATGATTCCGAAGCTTTGCAAGTTCTTTCCCTTTACATAACCCACAACTAATAGTATTCAATTAGTGGTCTTCATTCCTTTGTCTCAACTCAAATGCTTTTTGTCTTCTCCCTAAGCACACCCTCTTTCTTTATGCTATTCTCTTTTAATTTTTGTTTCGATATAATTTATAAATTTAATATTTAAATATGGTTAGATATTTTTTAAAATTTGTTAGAAGCTTTGTTTGATATTTTTTAATATTTGTGAGTAGATTTTTTTAAAATCTCATATTCCGTATGTTATATATATTTGTATAAAATCAATAGAAAGGTAGAAGGTTAAGAACTTTCTAAACTTATTATCATTCATTCATGAAGTTGTTATTCCTTTCAAGTTGAACCAAAAAACTCATGTCTAAGATTGAGGAAAAAATATTACCAAAATCATTCCCACTCAAAAGTCCTACAAACATGTTGGTAGTTCAACCAAATGCCACACATGAAAGAAAAAAAAAATCATGAGTACAAAGGAATTTTAACAACCTCTATTAATAAAAATTGTACTAAAAAAAAAAATAACCTCTATTAATATGAGCTTTTTTACTTAATAACAAAAAAAAAAAGTCGTCTAAGAGATCACGATTTGAATTCTCTTTTTCATTATAGTTGAAATAAAAAAATAAAAAAGAAAAAAGAAAAAAAGAAAACAAAAGTCCTTACCTTCATATATTTGTGATATAATGTTTTTAAGAAAATAAATATATTTATTTAAAGAGAAATTATACCTTTCCTCTCCCAAAATAATTATAAATGTAGTTAAATTCTAAAATATTTTTACACTAATGATCATTAATAGGCTTGATTGGTTCATCCTATTGAGGATTTAAATAAGCCCATCGTAAATAAGCATCAACTTCTAAATAGCTGGGCCCGCCAACACTTACTTTAGCCCAATAAAAATCAAGCCTACTGGGCTTTTACGAACCCAGAATTTGTGTAAGGCTAAACAAGAGTAAGGACGGCACAATTTGTCGAATTTTAAAATTAATTACAAATATGGTTATTTTTTCATTAGTATTAATGAATATTGTTACATAACTTTTTATAATACTGGTATTAATGAGTTTTCATAATATAATATTTAAATGTATTAATAATTATAGAACTTTAAAATTTGTCTAAATTTGTAATTATTTTGAGTCAACTTAGTACAATTTCTTAATTTTTTTTCAATCAAGAAACATAGAACTTACCATTGGTTTTCAAAAGTACAAAAAGAAAGCCTAAACTTTACCGAATGTTACATATCCATGAAATACGTAAATTGACATTCGATGTTTGATGTATAATCATTTTTATGATGTCGAAAGTTCTAATTATCTTCATCCACTCTTTACTGTACAATATATATATATATATATATATATATATATATATATATTAGAAAATCATAGTTTGTGGAACTAAATAATTAAGAATTTAATTCATAGTGTGAATTGAAGATATGCCTAAAAAAGTTTGAGGTTTATCTCATAAAAAAACCTGAAGATATGCCTATCTGTACAATTTCGAATGAATAAAAAAAAAGTCAACCCCCCAAACCTTAAATCCTAGATCCGCCGCTTATTACATGCATTTGAAATAATTGGATAATTAATTGTAAGTATTTATTATTATTATTATTATTATTATTATTATTATTATTATTATTTTAAAATCTTAATTGTAGGTATTAAAAGTTACCGTCATTCTCTTTTTAATGTACTGTTCAAAGCACTCAAATTCAGGAATGCTTTAGAACTTAAGAACCTCAAGATTTATAAACACGCTACTTTGCGTTTGTTTTTCATTAATCTCTCTCAACCACCAGCAGAACATAATAAAGGGAAGTGCAGCCAAAGATAAGAATAACAGGTCGGCTAGAGAAAGCATTAAAACAACACTTAACATCAGAATAAAGAGAAAACGACATATCCCTTTGGCGGTAGCAAGTACAACAATCAATTAATAGAAAAGGTTACACCCTGGTTGTTGTTATTGACCGGTTCTTGGTCTCGACATTGTTCGATTCTGCTCTAACACTCTTGTCGAAATCTTGTTGAGTTCTAACTTCCCCCGTCAAACGCGGCGTAACAGACGTGAGGCCAAGTTTGTCACGTAAGTATTGAAAATGCGGCAGGGATAACGGCTTGGTAAAATAGTTAGTAAGTTGATCATGGGAGGGTACATAGCAAACCTACAGTTGAGAGCGAAGAACTTGTTCTTGGACAAAGTGAACATTAATTTCAATATGTTTGGTGCGAGTTTGAACAATAAGATTGCGAGCAAGGGCAGAAACAATGGGTTTTTGCACTATGTAATGGGAGAATGTTAAAGATTTAGACCATATTGGTACGAGTTTGAACAGTAAGATTGCGAGCAAGGGCAGCAACAATAAGCAGCCCAGTCAGCATAAGAGAAACCAGTAAGCGTAAATGAGTGAGCAGGCTGAAGATTTAGACCAAGATTGATGGTCCCTTGAAGGTAGCGAAGTAAGCGCTTCATAGCTTACAAGTGTTGAGTGGAAGAAGCATGACCATGTTGACTCAACTTATTCATTACAAAGGCAATGTCTGGCCGCGTTAGCAAACATAGTGAATGGCTCCTAGAGTGCTGCGATATAAAGTAGGATAAGGAAAAGGATCAGATGTAAGAAAGATGAGGTTTTGAGAGGTTGTCATTGGTGTTGGGGCAGGCTTGAGGTTGGACATATTAAGACGAAGGAGGAAATCCTGAATGTAGGAGGCTTGAGAAAGAGTAAAACCCAACAATCCTCGTGTAACTTGTTACCAAGAAAATAGTGAAGTGGACCAAGGTCACAAAAAGCAAAGGTGCTATTGAGTTGCTGGATTGGGTAGTTAACCAAACGATTATCAGCACCGATAATCAAAATGTCATCGACATAAACAAGAAGAATGATCACTCACAGGTCACCGCCTTTATAGAAGAGGGATGTATCAGAGTAGCTTTGCTTAAATTCCCATTGAAGAAGTGTGCCACGAAGCTTATCAAACTAAGCGCAGGGAGCTTATTTTAGACCATAAATGGCATTGTTGAGACGATAAACATGTTAAGGACACGTAGGGTCCACATAACCTTCGAGTTGAGGCATGAAGACCATTTCATGGAGCTATCCATTAAGAAAAGCATTGTTGATATCAACCTGTCCATGTCATGGCAAGAGTAAGTACTAAGCGAATGGAGGATGGCTTGATCACAAGACTATAGGTTTTGTGGAAGTCAACTCATGGAGTTTGGTGAAAGCCTTTGGCCAATAGACTAGTTTTGTATCGTTCAATGGACCCATCAGCTAGTCATTTAAGTTTATACACCCACCTATTTCCCACTAAGTGTTGAGTAGATGAGGGGGGTACAAGATTCCAAGTATTATTCTGAGGAAGAGCCTTAAATTCAGAGTCCATAGCTCGTTTCCAGTTGGAGCTGGTGATTGCATCTTTAAATTTGAGAGGCTCAAGCTTATCTAGTAAATTGGAGACACTGTTTTGACAAGATAGCAAAAAAAAAGTTGGTTTTAGTGATCCTAGTCTTAGCACGAGTGACCATGTGGTGTTGGTTACTTTGGTTAGGAGGTCATGGCAAAACAATATGCAATTCAGGCAACAATGAGGAGGTTGTTAGGGAAGGATCAAGGGAGCGAGCATTATTGATGGACGTGTCCGGAGGCTGTGGAGAGAATGGTTATCCAGCCAAGTGAATGGAGGCGATATTAAGGTAAGTTGTATTAGTGTCTGAGTTAGCTGTAGTAGCTAGGGGAAGAGACAATCCTAAACTGAGAGATGAGGACATCGAAGGAGTCTTGGTACAAGGTGCTTGAAACTGAGCAACAATAGGTAACCAACTCAAGACAGTATGATCAGTGTCAGTTGTGGGTTGTTTGTCCATGAAGCCATGAGCAAAGGGAAATTCATCTTCATTGAACCCAACATGCCTCGAGACAAACACTTTCCCGGTGGTACTCAAGCATCTGAATCCCTTGTGATTGTTACTATAACCAAGGAATGCACACTTAAATGTGTGGAAGTCAAATTTGCTCCCTTGATAAGGACGATGATAAGGATAATAGGTCATACCAAATACACGCAGATTATGATAGTCAGGAGTTTTTTTGTGAAGAACTGTGTATGCGTTTTTACCATTGATGACTGGTGAAGGCATCAGGTTGATCAAATAGGTAGCTGTATGAAATACATCACACTATGTTTCCTTTCAATTTTTCCATTTTGGACAAATGTATAGGGGCAGGATAACTGAAAAGTTATACCTGTTTCGACGGATAGGGTTAGAATTGGTTTGAATTCTCCTCCTTCATCGCACCAAAGATTCTTGATCTTTCTATCAAATATATTTTCAACCACAGCTTTAAACTGTCGAAAAACGATTACTACATCCCCTTTCAATTTCAAAGGAAAAATCCAAGCCTACCTGGAATGATCATCAAGAAAACTGATATAGTATCTGTAATTATTGGTGGATGCAATTGGTGCTAGTCCCCACAGATCAGTATGAATTATTTCCAAAGGATGAGTGGCACCTGAAATAGACAAAGGGAATGGAATTTATGAGATTTTCCAAATTGACAGGCTTCTCAAAAGTATAGTTTTCCATTAACATTAGTAAACTTAGTACAAAAGTTGAGAATTTGAGATAATACACGGGGGGAGGGATGTCCTAGCCTTTTATGCCAAGTATCTCTAGTATAAGCTAATACAAAATGACTATTAGATGCTGACATAACTAAAGCTTTGGACTTCTTAACATCAGACACCACAACAACAAAAACACCAGTCCTCTTTGACCCTTCCTGATTCTTCAAATTTCATTGACCTTGGGTTCCAAAAGCTGGTAGTCGATACAGACCTTCTCTAACGCTCCCTTTCAGCAGCTCTTTCCTGGTGGCCTTTTCCTTAATAGAACAAAAAGAATCATGAAACTCAACTGTTACAACATTATCCATAGTTAATCTAGAAAATACTTATTAAATGTTTACTAATGTTTAGCACATGGAGAAGATCTTTTAAAACTAGATTGCTATCATTTAGATAGAAATTACTGGAACCAATGTGTTTAATACTTAATTGATCCCCATTACCTACACTGACCTGATCTTTACTTGTGTATTCAGACCTCAAGGAAAGCTTCTCCAGATCGGATGCCATATGACTGCTTGCTTCGCTGTAAAGATATTAGGCATTTTCTTGAAGGAGTTCAGGCGTAGCTATCATAGTCGAGGCAGCAGAATTTTTGTTGTTCCTAGGATTGTTCCTTGAGAATTTCCTATGTGTATGTTCATAGCTTTGTGGGGTTATGATCTTATCATAACGATAGTAGCATTGTTCCTTCATGTGGCCCATATTGCCACAAATTGAGCAAGTTGGTTTGTTGTTGCCATGCCACTTACCTTTCCCCCTGCTTCGTCCACCTCTCCAAGAATTTGACTGGTTTTGCTTTTCTTTTTTAGGGTAGGTGTCATCCTTCAATGGGAAGGAACCAGGAAAGAGGGGATTGGTGCGGTTGGCGGAGATAATTGCAGCTCTACAATTTTGAAGATGTTCATGCCTCTTTTCAAAGGTGAGTAGTTGATTTTGCGCACCGGTCCATGTCATCTCATCATTTTAGATTACGACAACTAGATAAGTATATTCCTCATCCAATCCAGTAAGAACATAGGAGATCATATCTTTGTTGGAGACCAGGGAACTAGCCAGAAACAAGTTTTCAGCATAGCCTTTCATAATACTAAGATACTCCATCATTTTCATATTACCTTTTCTAGTACATTGAATCATCATTCTCAGATAATCTCGCTGAGCATCTGCCTGAAAACCATAGAACTCCAAGAATGAGGCCCATAATTCCATGACTGACCTACATGTGGGTATTTGAATGGCTATCTCCATGCACATTTGGTTGTAAAGCCACCTTACGAGGAGCTGATTAGCTTGAACCCAAATGTCATATTCTGTGTTGTGCATCGTCAATCCTTCCGATTCTTCAGGGCAAGGTGGGATCTCTATTATAGAGTCTGGTGGTAGGCTTTTTTCTGTCAGGTGAGCGTCAAGTTTCAGGCTCTTCAGGATGGGCATTGCAACATTTTGCCATACACGAAAATTGTTCCTATCCAGCTTGATAGATGTTACCTAGTTGAGTAATGTTGTGAAAGGAGGTCTACCAACATATACACCTCCAGACGTTATCCTTACAGACCCATTTGGTTTGCAAAAATCAATAGGCTGAGGTTCTTGTTAGGTCAAATTTTGCTCCATGGTCGTTGGTGTGATTTGTTCTAAAGATTGAAGCAAGGATGCGGATTATTCGACATTGGCCATAAGTTAACTCTGATACCAACTCAAATTCAAGATTTATAAACACACTACTTTGTGTTTGCTTTTCATTAATTTTTCTCAACCACCAGCAGAACATATAAAGGGAAGTGCAGCCAAAGATAAGAAGAAGAGGTCGGCTGCAAAAAGCATTAAAACAACACTTAACATTAGAATAAAGAGAAAGAGACATTGACATATCCCTTTTACGGCAGCAAATACAACAGTCAATTAATAGAAAAGGTTACACCCTGGTTGTTGCTATTGACCGGTCCTTAGTCTTAACATTGTCTGGTTCTGTTCTAACGCTCTTGTCAGAATCCTGTTGCATTCTAACTTTCAAAATGGCAAGGTGGGGAGTTACGAATGAAGTAATGAAAGAAAAGTGAAAAAAAAAAAAAAAAAAAAAAAAAAAAAAAAGTGATTTGATAATGATGGATGAGAAGTATTATTTGTGTTTGAAATAAAAAGAATAATTATAAAGAAATAATTTATGAATATGATAAAAGTGAAAAATAGTAGTATGAAGAAGTAAAACTATGAATATGATGCCAACAAGAGCAGAACTCTAACGACATCTTATACAACTTAGTAATCATGAGGTTATAGGTTCGAATTCTCTTTCCCTCAATATTGTTGTATAAAAAACCATAAATATGATAAAAGTGAAAAATATTAATTGTGGAACAAATAATTTTTAATTATTCAAATATAAAGAATCATTTACAATGATTAAAGATGGAAAATTCGAATCTATAATCTTTTGATAATTAAAGTATATATTGATATTGTTGAACTACTACTAAGTTGATTTTAAATCTTAACCAAACTCTAAAAATTAAAACAAATTTTTTAAAGTTACTCCTTTTATTTTCAAATTTTGTCTAGTTTTAACTACATAGGTACATGGTATCAAAGTACTTAAAATTATAAGTGGAAGAAATTGTTGAAATCGTTAAATTTCAAAAATCAAATGTAAAAAAACAAAATAGTTATTAAATGAACCTTTGTTTTCTATTTTCTGAAAAAATTACGGATAAACACGACAGAGTACAATAACTAAAATTTTAATTCATATAATAAACTTCATTTTAGATTAACTACAATATTATTAAGAATTCATTTTACCTCAACTACAATATTATATTGAAATACCATATTCTCCATTAACTTTAAGTCTGGTTATTAGTTTTCTTTTCTTTTTTAAAAGATAAGCTAATAAAAATCATGTAAGAACTTGATTTTTAAAACTATCCTAAACTCGATTTTTACTCAATAGCATGATTTAAAATACAGTTATAACATAAACAGTTGAAACAAACTTCTTGAGTTCAACTGTAACAGTTCAATCAATCATCATAAAACAATATTCAAGCCTCTGGCCAGAAATTATTAAAAACAGTTCAAACAATGAAATAAAATGGGCTCAGTCTCTAACCAACATGTTGAATCAATAGTGACAATTAATAAAATAATGGAATAACAAATCAGCGGACTCCCATGATCCACCAGTTTCTCCACTAGCCATCTCGGTGCTACCCCAAGTTACCTGGTAGAGAAGACCACATAAATAAAGGTGACTACGAAGGTACTCAGTAAGAATCCCCAACCGGGGAACAGTAAGCAAATCATCACATCATCTAGCATCCAAGCAATACATGCAATACAATCCAGACCAATTACTTGAGTTATCAAAATAACTCATTTGCGAGGGTAAATGGCCTCTCGCCCTATCAATCATTTCACCGCACTGATCTGAACACATAAGGGGCACCCAAAGTGTTCGGCTCTAAACAATACTAGGAATGGTTTAGTGACGACACTAGCCCGAGGATCCATCCACTCAGCATCCATTGCGTGTACACGCACACCGCATGTTACTGCAAACTAGATAAATGCAGGCCTACGCAATCTACCCTAGTCAAGGTCCACATGCCTACCAAGACTCGAAAATGGTGTCCACTGATCCACAGCTGGTGTGAGGCCCTCGGCACCCAACTGTGGCAGCCTATTCACACCCATCACCTGAAGCTAAGGATCCTCCCATGGTAGGCTTGCACAATGATCAGAATCCCACTATAACAAGCCAGAAACTAGGCTATACTGGGGGCAGCATGTTACTTCACATCCTCTCAGAGCCTCTAGATGATGACAACCTAACTGTATAAACATACTAAGAGTGTTATATGCTCAGTTCCCTAACAAATCACCAAATACATGCTTAACAGAAAACAGTCATCCCTAACAGGGTACTAGTAAGTAAATACATGGAACCGATAACATGCTAGTAAAACAGTTAGAACATCATATCAACAGGGCTATCTACCTACACATGCTTGGGAACAGTAAAACATATATAGCATCAGATATTACCAATGAAAGACATGCACATGGTCCACACAACCCAGGTAAGAAATCTTTACCTGATATCAAAATAAAATAGATAATATTGCTCCTTGAGCTGCAGATAACCAACCACGAACAATCTTACACCTAAGCACTAATTACTAAACAATCAATATTTATCCCAAAAGTTAACTACAGGAACTCAGGGAATCCAAGAATTATCCAAATCCTAAGGATGGGAGGACTTCGCATGAGGTAGAGGCTCGGCTACTACAGTCGCGGGCACACACAGGATCTACGGTGCTGACTAGACAGATGGATGTGGAGGCGCACGTGCAGCAGGCACTGCTCGGCGAGGCTGACGGGCTTGTACGGCTGGCGATGAGCAAACGAGGCACAGGCACGATGCGCGTATGGCAGGCGCTGCTCGGCAAGGCTAGCAGGCGTAAGCGGGATCGACAGGGATGCGCACGTGGTCTCGGCATGGTGATCGGCGGAGCTGTGTGTGCGACTCAAGTGGGGGAGATGGCGACGGCCAATGAAGGAAAAAGAAGAATGATCGATGGTTTTTTCTCTTGCTTTTCTCTAAAGAATTCGATGAATGAGAACGGCGAATGAATTTCATCGATCAATTACACATCCCTATTTTAGCCACATGACACTCAACCCATATTGCAAATCTAACCTCATTTGCCCTGAAATCATAAATATAACCCAACAACTCATTAAATCACTAAACTGGCCTTAATGGTGAATTTACCAAATTACCCCTAAAGGCTAAAACCACAATAATGGCCCAACAAACCAACCGAACTAACAGAAAATCATACCTGGAGAACCGTATCGAAAACCCGGGCCATTACACATTACTTTACACTTTAGTGTATTTCCAAGTTTTTTTATCTTCATTTTACAATATTTCAAATTCTAAATCAAAATATGAAAACTAAAAGATAGGTGTAAATATTACAATTATTTGAATTTTTTTTCATAACACAAATACATTGAAACTATTAACCATCCGCTCAGTAAAAAAAAATAAAGGTAAATTGAAACAACACAAAAAATGTACCTATATTGTAGGGGTGGACATGGATTGCGTTGAGTTGGGTTGGGTTGGGTTGGGTTGAGAGAGGTTCTTAACCCAACCCAAATTTTCAGGTTGGTCATTTTTCCAACCCAACCCTTATATTTTCGGGTTGAGTTGGGTTGGGTTGGGTCATCGGATTCAATAATAAATTTTAAATATAAATATATTTCATCAAATCAATTCTACATTATACATAAACAAAATACAATCTCCAATTAAGGTAATGAAATGAATATAAATATTAAATACGTAAAATATACAATCAAAAGTCACCCACTATTAATCTTACTATCATGGTTCATATAGAAGATTTCAACTATAAAACATAAAACAAATAGATAATTGAAACAATAAAAATAGATGACATAATTCAACTTCCATAAAACAAATATATAATTAAAACCAACAAAGATAAATTTCATAATTTGACTATATATATTTTTATCATGATATATAGATTATAAAGACTTTAAAAAATATTAAAGAATATGGGAAAATAAAAAATTTAAAAATAATAATTAAATAAAATAAATACACGTATATATAATTATGTTATAGGTTAAAAAAAATTAAACTAAATAATTAATTCGAGTTGGTCGGGTTGGATTAATTTTAAGTCAACCCTTGACCCAACCCAATCCAAAAATGTATTTAACCCAACCCAACCCGTCAAATTGGGTTGGGTTGGTTCAGGTTATTCGAGTTTCGAATTTTTTGAACATCCCTACTATATTGCATGTATATGTATATGCAAACGCATATGTATATGTTAGCTAGAGAATGATAAGTATTAAGTTAATATTAGGATTAGGATTAATTTATAGACGTTAGATTTGTAATTGTGTGTAATGGCTATCAAATTTCCACCACATTCTCGCAGGAAAAATAACGAATAAGATTTTCGTAGAGTTGAGGGAAATATTCAAATACATGTCTGATTTTTCAATGAAATACTTTTCTTCCCCCTAGTAATCATAAATAACTAATTACAAATCATTCTCTCGATAAAGAATTATATCAACCCTTTATTTTTTTTATCTATGGATGTCTCCTTTCTTCTTGCTACTTCCCTTCTTATAACGTTGAACAGGACATATGTATGTGTATGTATATGAATATGCACATATATATATATATATATATATATATGTATATATATATATATATATATGTATATGTATATATATATATATATATGTATATATATATATATATGTATATGTATATATGTATATGTATATATATGTATGTATATATGTATATGTATAGGTATATATATGTATGTATATCATGTACATATATGTGTGTTTATTCAATGTATGTAGATTTATAAATGAGAAACTTAAAAGACTAGTCAAATCTAAAAAATAATTACAAATACGGTCATTTAAGAAAAAAAGTTAACAACTCTAATCATTGATATTCATGAGTATTGTCACATATTTTTTTATAATACTAGTATTAATAATATTTATAATACAACATTAAGACATTAATGATTATAAATGTAAATAATTTAGAATTTATATACATTTGTTATTATTTTGCAAATAATTCACCTAGTACAATTTCCCTATTGCATATTCACACGGAATAAATGTATGTTATTTTTTGTTTTTAAAAAAATAAACCATTATAGAATGTCTCAAGTGGTCAAAGAGGATTTTGAGGTGTAATCCATGGTCGCTACTTATCTAAGAATTAATCAAAAAAATAAAGTGCATGTGCCAAAATAAGTAGTTGCCGCCAATCGATGGATGATGTTGACTGGTTGATTTGGGGTACACATGTAGCATATTTACATGGTCAAATAGATGGATGAGTGGTACGCCAGTATCTAAACGTATGGACAGATTTTTGGCAAATGTGGGGTTCTCTTCACTATTTAAGAGGATTGAGGTACACCATATGGAGTGGCAAGCTTCTGATCATCGCCCGATTCTTATGAGTGTTGAAATCTCTGATAGCTTGGTTAGGCCACCTCGACTGAACAGGTCCCGGTTCCATTTTGAGGAGTGTTGGACAACTGATGTGGCCTGTGAAAAGGTCATTGTAGACACTTAGAATGGTAATGTTGGGAATAATGTTTTGCCTCAAGGGCGAGGCTTCGGGCGTGCCGTGCTGATTTGAGCAGATAGGGGAGAAATAAGAGTATTGAGGTGCTCTCAGCCACGAGAAAACTTAGGGCTCAATTGCAACATGCTGAGGTGCCTGACTTCTTCATGGTGAGGGACATAGAAGGGAAGCTCTCTAAGGCTTGTAATGAGGATGAAATGTATTGTAGCGTCAGTGGTCGCGCATTAGTTGACTGAAGTGAGGAGACATGAACGTTAAATATTTCCACAGGAAGGCATCAGTTCGTAAAGGCAGAAACATTGTTCGAGGAATTACCGACACTAGAGGGTTGTGGGTGTCTGACCAAAAATTGGTGGGGGATGAATTTCTAAGGTACTTTAAGGAGATATTTACATCGACCAGTCCCTCCAAGAACCAGCTGAAAATCCCTGTCAATTGCATAAAAAACAAACTGTCAGCGACGAGCAGAGGAATGTTAGAATGTGGTTTTGTGGAAGAAAAGGTAAAGGTAGCATTGTTTCAGATGTTCCCAACTAAAGCCCCTGGTCCTTATAGGTTTCTAGCGTTGTTTTTTCAAAAATATTGGGAAACGGTAAAGGGCCATTTTCTCGACAGTTGTTAGAAGATCCTCAATGGTCAACTATCAGCAAAAGAGTTTAACCATACCCATATTGCACTAATCCCGAAAAGGAAAAAGCCTATTGAAGTAGGTGAGTTCCGACCGATCAGCTTGTGCAATGTAGTATACAAGGTTGTCACCAAAACAATGGCGAATAGGCTCAAATTAGTTCTTCCGTAATTGATCTCTGAGAATCAGAGCACTTTTGTCCCGAACCGCCTCATTACTGATAATGTGTTGTTGGGCTATGATTTCAATCAGGCCATGATGAATAGAAGAAGAGGTAATACGGGGCTTGCTGCAATCAAGTTTGATATGAGCAAAGCTTATGACAGAGTAGAGTGGGTGTTTTTGGAAAGAGTGATGACACAGTTGAATTTCCCTTGGGCTTGGATTGAGCTAACTATGGATTGTATATCATCTTCTAGTATGTCGGTTCTGTTGAATGGTCGACCTACAGGTTTCTTCCATCCTGGAAGAGGGTTGCTCCAAGGTGATCCTATATCCCCTTATTTATTTCGTTGTGTACTGAATGTCTGTCGTGTATGATTGAAAAAAAGATTGAGGTTGGGACTTTATCTGGCTGTAGAATTTCCACATATAGCCCGATCGTATCTCATTTGTTATTTGCTGACAACTGTTTGATTTTTCGCAAAGTGAAGTCCATTGAGGTTAGTGCAGTTAAAAAGATTTTTGAGTTATATGAAGAAGCTTCAGGCCAAAGTGTGAACTTTAGCAAGTCAGCTGTGTTTTTTAGCCTCAATGTTGATCAGGCTACACGGCAGGCAGTTGGTAGTGATTTGCAAATGAAGATTGTTTTGAATTTGAGGAATTATTTGGGTCTTCCTTCTCACTTCACTCGTAATAAAAGTAATGATTTGGTTTTTTTGTTGGAACGAGTAAACAAGGTGGTGGGTGGCATGCAGAATGGATTGTTCTCGGTGGGTGGTAGGGAGGTTCTCATCAAAGCGGTGGCCCAGTCGCTTTCGACATATGCAATGTCATCGGTTCGGCTTCCTAAAAAAATTTGTGATGCTTCAACCAAAGATGTGGCCAATTTCTGGTGGGGCTCTTCTAATTCTCATAGGAAGCTCCATTGGAGGAGGTGGAAACGGATGTGTGCTCCTAAGGAGAGAGGTGGTCTTGGTTTTAGGGACATTGAAGGTTTTAATAGGGCTCTCCTTGCGAAGTAAGCGTGGCGTTTATTTCTTTTTCTATACTTGTTGGTGGCCCGTGTGCTTAAAGGTAGATATTATCCCTTTGCGACCATTTTAACGGTGGATTTATGTTTAAATCTTTCCTACATGCGGAGAAGTATCCTATAGGGTAGAGACCTATTGAAAAAATGGCTGAGAATCCGAATTGGTAATGGGAAAAATACCCAAATTTTTTGTAATCCTTGGTTGCCAAGAGAGTCCACATTCCGAGTCGTGTTCCAGTTGACTCTGATCAGTGTCAGATGAAGGTGTCTGATTTGATTAGCTATGGTAGTTGGGATGTTCACAAATTACGACAGGTCTTATTAGAGGTGGATGTGGATGTGGTTTGATCGATCCCTGTTTGTAATACATCGAGCCTTGATATTTGGAAGTGGCATTACTCAAAAGATGGATGCTTCACTATGAAGTGCGCTTATAAACTATGGATGAATGCAAAACTTGATGTGTCGTCGTCTGAAACTGAGCGGAGTCGGTGGTGGAAAAAGCTTTGGGCCTTAAAAATCTCCTCCAAGATCAAAAAAAATTTTATGGAGATTTTTCCATAGTTTTCTGCCTACCAAGGAAGCGTTGTCGCAGAGAGAGGTGACGTTGGATCTGTTATGTAGTGTGTGCAAAGTGGCAGAGGAGTCGAACTTCCACGCTTTCTTTGGGTGTCGTCGAGCAGTGGAGATATAGGGACACTTTTCGCCATTTTTGCAGATTAGTGAGGGGCAATCGTTCGTTCTAGCTGATTATGCACGTGTTGCAGGGAGTCTCCTTGATCCAAATGAGTTGTCGTTTTGGGCTGTGATTTGTTGGAGGATTTGGGTGAATAGAAATTGTGGTGAAAGAAGGGTACGAATTGGGTCAGCTGAAGATGCATGTGTGTTGATCAGTGGCTATGTTGAGGAGGTGTGTCCGAATCTCGGTTTTATACCAGCTAGTGTTCAACCCAAACATTTGGAGTGGTGGTCCCTTCTTCCTTATGGGTCGGTTAAACTAAATACTAATGCTTCCCTATCGGTGGCAGGGACTGGTTCTGGTTTTGGGGCGGTGGGCCGAGACTCTGAAGGGAACCTGATCTTTGCTGTCGCTGAGTTTTCATCTGATTGCTTGGACCCACTGGCTGCCGAATTGCGCGCGTTGTTGGCCGGTGTTTGGGTGGCATCTGAGATGCTGTGGGACCTATTTGGATTGAGACTGACTGCAAGAGGATCGTCGATGTTATTGCTTCTCAGTCGTTGCAATTGGCCCCTCGAGGGGTTCTTTTTGAAGAACTGTGTGAGACTTTTCGTACTATGAATGTGGTTGGATTTCACTTTGTGTATCGGTTAGCAAATAGAATTGCTCATGAATTGTCGGCTTTTGCTTTAAATAATTTTGGCACTGTTGTGTGGACGTTGAGTCCTCCTAGTTGGGTGATCTCCCTCGTTAATAGAGATCTATGTCTTTGTAGCCTATTGGACACTTACGTTGATTAATGAAATCAAGTTTTATCTCAAAAAAAAAAAAAAAGTAGTTTCCGCCAATGATAAATAAAGGTATAGCCATAACCATTTTTTTTTTTTCTTTTCTTTTTTCCATTTTCTCAAAAGGGTATTTAGAAGCCCCACTGGTTTTTGTGTAATTTTTTGGCTGCACCAAACGCATGGCAACGTTTTTTTAGTTCAAAATATAATAACGTACTGGTTACGTGGCTTTTGTGCACAACTAATCAATAGTTTTTGCTTTACACGTGTCATTTCTGGGCGGTTCACTCCCTCAGCTTTTTTTAAATAGTTTTTCGGGATTTCACACGTAAAAAAAAAAATAATAACAATAATCAGTAATAACATTTTTTTAAAATATTTCATATATAATATAAAAATGATTGATTTTTGTAAAATTATCAAAATATGAACGCTTTAATCCATTTTTAGCTGATAGATTCAATTAATTTATTATTAATAGATTTAATTAGTTCGCTGATAAATTTAATTAATTTGTTGATAGATTCAATCAATTTATTATTAATAGATTTAATTAGTTCGCTGATAAATTCAATTAATTTGTTGATAGATTCAATCAGTTCACTAATGGTTTTCAATCAATCTACTAATAGATTCATTTAATTCACTTATAGATTCAATTTGAAGAAAAGGGTAAAATGAAAATTTTAAAAAAATGAAATCAGAATGTGTTGAAATATTTTTAAATTTTTTTAATAATTATAATATGTAGCCTAAAAGTTGCTCCATAGTAATTTTCCCTAGTTTTTCCCTTGGAAATAAAAATACTAATAAAAGAAAAAAAGAGATGAGGCACATGACTTGCGTGTGAGGGAAGTCTTGCCACCATTAACAGTCTTGCAAGCGAAGCATCAGTATTTTCATTTTGCAAGTGTTTGCGTTGTGCTGCTTTCGGCTTTCAATTAATCCCCACAATTACTACTCTTTTACCACAAGATTTGTTTTACTAATTTATAGGTTAAATTATATTCTTAAATTTTTTAATTTATTTAAAATATATTCTTATTTTTTTAGTTTAATAATATATAAGGATTGAGTTGATGAAATATATATTTTAGGGGTGTTAGCTACACGTGAGATGAGATGAGAAGAGACGAGATGTTGACAGTAGAAAAATCTTGTTTGAGGTGTAAGACGATGAAATGAGATGACGAAAAATCTTGTTTGACGAAAAAATCTTTTTTTTTTTTTCTAGTCTTATGTTTTTTTTTTAATAATAAAATTATTCTCAAATCTTTAGCCATTAAATAAGTATGGAAATATAGCTACTATCATAAATAAATTGTAAATAATATAAAATTAATATCATACCATCCTAAATAATATTAATGTTCATATTAAAAAAAACGGAGTTTCAATAACATTATGTACAACTTAATAATGAGATTAAAGTTTTGAATCTTTCACACCTAAATATTTTTGAATTAAAAAATAATAACGAGCAAAAACTTCACACTATAAAAATGAAGTTTTACTAATCTAAAATATTTATATGTTATACATAATTTTTTTTTCAAGATTGGTTAGACTTAAATAATAAAAATAAATTTAAAAAATACAAATATTCCATTTATTCAAAAATAATGAATTAAAAATTAAAACTAAAATTATTTGATTAAACTAGTCATTATAAAATCTTGATAGCAATTTTTATTTTTATTTTATTAAAAATTAAACTATTTCCTTATACCTTTTATACATTCACATTCATATTTTCTAAAGATCAAAGAATTGTCAATATTATATAATAATTAATATGTAACAATAAATCAAACATTGTATTTATTTTATAAGTCATTTACGTTTCTATGGAATCATAAGCACCACTAAATTTTATAATTTGTTATTTTTTTTGTAGGTGTAAAAGTGAACTCAATGACATTCTGATAATATTATTACATGGGAGTAAGACAGTGTCCCTCAAATTTTGGAATTTATTGTTCTTGTTTTGTTTTTTTTTAAAATTGATATACATAACATTGGTTTTTTTAGTACAAGTTGGGAGGGGGACCACATACACAAACTCTACAAAGACGATAATACTACTTTCAAATAAATGAGAGCTTAAGTACCGATTCTTGGGATTGAACCCTTGACCATGATATTAAACTGGATTACCACCAAACAATTAAACCATCTGACCACCGTCCCTTTCAGTAATTGATATACACATTGTTAATATTAAAAAGACATTGTTTTATAACAATAAAATTTTAGTTATAAATTTGTAAATATGATATTTCTAATTTATCTCTAAATAATTGAAATTTCATAATTTTTTTTGTTATTGAGAATGATTAAACAAATGAATGAAAAGTATTTATTTTTTATAAATAAAAAATATTAAAATTCATTGTCATATATCACGAGATTATATAT
>JBBMKA010054478.1:0-18613 GCA_037833695.1 Sechiopsis laciniata
TGTTAGGGAAGCGAGACTCTCTTTGGCTAGTTCGCGCACTTAGCATTTTCTAGGATTGCTAGTTAGCATTACTTATTGCATCATATTTATTTTCAGCAACATATTTACATATCTAAATTCAACCAAACCACAACAACTCATACACGCATGCTTTACTTTTCCACACAACTCTATCTTAATAGTGTTAACTATAGACCTCAATCTCTGTGGGATCGATAAATTTATATACTTATTACTTGCTGTAATTTCCGACTGTGTATACTTGTGCTTAAGTGATTTCGAGTTACACTTAGCATAAGTTGACTTTGAATTAATTACTGTACAATATATTAGCACCAGAATCGCAACCCATCAGTTAGCCTTTTGCTACTAAATGTGCTTTGTATTTTGGCTCACTAAATCCTTTTATCCTTGGTTTTACCCTGAATATCCATTTGTAGCCCACAAAATTTTGCTTGTCATCTTTGTCAACCAAACTCCAGGTTCGATTCTTGTGTAAAAAAGAAAATTCATTGTTTATGGCTTCTAGCCAAAATACTTTATCTAATGAATTTATGGCTTATTTGAATGATGATGGATCTTGATAGTCTATACTTTCAAAACAATTCAATGCATAAGGCTGAAATCATTATCTTCATATCTACTAGGAGGCTTTATTGTTCTTCTGGTTTCGTCCTTTGCTAGTTGGTAGGAATGATGAGTATTATGTTCATCCATACTTTCTTGATCAACTGGGCTGTCACTTTCTTGTTATGTCTCTTGCAACTATTTTGTACCAGTTTCTTCCCTAGCTTCATCTGGTGCATCGGATTGGAGCTCTATTTCAAAGCTGCTGCTTTCTTTTTTAATGTCTTCTTTATTATTATCTATGCACTTCTATGGCATTATTGTTTCATCAAAAGTGACGTTTCTTGAAACTACACATCTGCCTTCCTCAGGTTCTATAGACAACAATTTGTAACCTTTTATTCCTTGTTGATATCTAAAAAAAATGCACTTTTTGGCCCTTGGATTCAACTTCCCTAGACTTATGAGAGTATAAGTAGCATAAGCAGCATAACCAAACGTTTTTAGGTAGTTTAAATTTGAAGTCTTCCCATTCTAGAGTTCATAAGGAAATTTAAAATCAATAGCTGAAGATGGACTCTTGTTGATGATATATGTTGTTGTTTGAACTTCTCCCCAAAAGTTTTTGGGTAAATTTGCATGAGATAACATGCACCAAACCTTTTCTAAAAATGTTCTATTAAATCTTTCTGCCAAGCCATTTTGTTGTGAGGTCCCTGGAACCGTTAGATGCCTCATTATTCCTTTTTTTTTTTAATAGATTGTCACATGATTCAAATATTCAAGACCATTGTTTATTCTTAACACCCTTATCCTTTTTCCCTGTTTGATTCTCAATGAGTGATTTCCATTCCTTAAACTTGGTGAATGTTTCATCATTTGACTTAAGAAGATAAATTCATAACTTTCTGGAATAGTTATCAATGAATGTCAAGAAATATCTTGCTCCTCCATGTGTTCTAACTCTAGATGGTTCCCATAAATATGTATGAATGTATCAAGTTGTTCTTTACTTTTATATTTGGAAGATCCAAAATGATGTTTAGAGGCCTTTCCTAGTATACAATGTTTACAGAATGTTACATTTTGAGGTTTGTTTTTTCCAACCAATCCTTGATTATATATAATCTGCAATCCTTTGTTACTAGTGTGTCATATTCTTCCATGCCAAAGTGATGCTTCATTTTTCTTGTCACTTGATATAGTATTTACTTGTCCAAAAACTAAATAATACATATAGGTTACCTTTCATTTTTCCACTTAACTCGACTTTTGAATCCTTCAAAACATCCAAACATCCATTATGTGATGAGTAAGAATATCCAACTTGATCTAAAGTTCATAGTGATATCTAATTTCTTTTGAGTCTAGGAACATGTCTCTCTAATTTTAGGATCTTTATGGATCCATCTTGAAGCTTAATCTATACAGAGCTAATGCTTTTGACTTCACATCGTGACTGTTTCCCATTGTTACCTTTCCACCTTTACATTCTTTGAATCCAAAAAAGTAATGAATGTGGGGAGTCACGTGAAAACTACATCCCGAATCTATGATCCAGTCATCTTCAATTTCATCAATTGTATTAGCCATCAACACTTATGCAGAGTCATATCCTTCTGTAATATTTGCTACATCAGTTGATTCCTTTTTCCTGGGTTGTTTTCCTTTTATTTTGAGAACTCTGCATTCAAACTTAGTATGACCATGCTTCTTGCAATAGTTGCAGTACTTCTTTTCTTTCATGGTCGAATTTGATCCCAATGATTCATTCTGATTGTTTGTATTGCTCTATTTAAAATTCCCTTCTGATTCTGGTAATGATTTTTCTTGAAACCTTTTTACACATATAATGCCTCTGTTTCTAGTTTCATGATTTTAATCTCAAGTTCTTTGGATCTTAGAGCATTCAGAATTATGTCAACACTGATTGTGTCTCTGCCGTACTTCATGGCAGCTTTCACTTCTTGATATTTTTCTGGAAGTGAGTTTAGAAGAATCACTAATTGGTTTTCATACACACCTTGTTAAAATCATCAATATTTTCTTTTAAGTTCTTTGTTGGATCCATTTTATAGCCAAAAAATTTCTCTTTTAAATACAAATTGCTACTAAGAGACTTCGAAACATACATTTCCTCTAATTTCTTCCATAAACAAGATACGTCTTCAATATCATTTACTCTACGTAAAACAGTATATGTTAAATGTAAAATGATAGTGCTAAAAGAAATTTTTTTCATATCTGTTAATTCAGAATCAGCCAAAGAAGACAATGACTTACTTTTTTCGTCAAGCACTCCAGCAACCTTCTGTTGTACGAGTATAGCCTTCATTTTTCCTTTCCAAAGACCAAAATCACTTTTGCCATCGAATTTATCTACTTCAAATCTTGTAGACATCTTCTTGGAAATTCTCTTAGTTATGGAACGAATTGAAAATTTTTTAAGAAAAGAAGAATGAATCTATTTTTTTCTAATCAAGAAACAGAGAGTTTCGAATTTCAAGAAAACACTGGCAATGAATCCCTCGAAGCAGCTCTGATACCAATTGTTGATGCAGATAAAAAAATAATATCAATTCAGAGAAGAACGAGAAGCATAGATCATACACGAGAGAGAGGATTTAACACAGCGTTTAAGTTGCTCGACAATTTGCCTACTTCATTAGGATCTCTCTATTTTCTAATTTAATTTATGTGAACTAATTGAGTTTCTCAATTACAATCACACTTAACACTTTGCACAAAGACCTTATTTATATATTGTTTATTTGGTAGTAAAAATGAGAATGATTAAACCAGAGTTCAATAATAGACCGACTGGGACGAATCGGCCTCTTCTGAACCCTTGTGAAAAGGCACAAAATAAGCTGGAGTTCTTGTTTATAATTCAACATTCATAAACTTTTTGTTTGTGAGAACCTAGGTTATTGAACATCCTTCAATCCTAATTTTGTACAAACCAATACTTCTGACAATTCTTAAATAGAGAGTTATTTAGCCCTAATCTAAGGTGTTTTTAATCTTGAATCTTGCATTATGACCTTAATTGGGTAGCTAGAATCACCTTAAGATAGAAAATTATATATAAAATGCATTGCATATAAGATAAAAGGCAAATATTAGAAATTTAGGATAATTAAGAAATTTTTGTGCTAAAAAGTGAATGTTTGAAGCTTTTGTATCACATTTTAGAATTCTTGTTCTCGTTAAATGCTTTTTATCATTTCAGGATTTATGATGCTAGAAGCTTTGAATGAACCCTGAATCAGAAGAGGTAAGCTCCAGAAAGAAAATCCAAATCTGAAGAGTTGCAATGTCAAGAGCATCAATAAAATTTCAGAAATCGACAGAATTCCTGCACAGATGTCAGACGAAGCAGAAGCGAGAGATGCGTTTGTCCTTTAGGAACATGTCCTCTCTTACCATTTTTTGAGTGGAAAATCAAGGCATTTTGGCCTAGAATCTCAGCCATTGATCTTGGATGAAGTTGGAGTATAAAGCATCATTTTGGAAGGAAGAGAGTGGACACCATTTTTTTCCCCATACTTGTCTTTTCATTCCTAAAAATAACCAGCAGTAGTTTCTTTAGTTTTTATTGCTTATTTACTTAGTTTTTGTTATAGAATAGTGGGTTTTGGCAAGGAGCTTAGAGGAGCACCATTGGAGACCATTTCGACGCCTTTGGAGACTTTTTAAAGCTTTCTTCTTCCATTTTTCTCTTTCTTTTCAGTTGCAATAACTTTAGTTTTGTAAGACTTGCTTTCATTATTTAATACATATTTTGTTGGTAGTTTTTTTTTCATTGTTGATAATATTCTGTTCTGTTCTGATTATCTTACTGTGAAATGTTCTTGGCATTCTACTCTATTTTTGTTCTTTACATTACAAGCATGAGCCAAACGCATATAGGTGAAGGTTATTGGAAGAGTGTGTGTTGCATATATCTTGGGTAAGCGAGCATGTTGAGCTAAGATGTGGTAGGTGTTTTTAATTAATAGCATGTTTCGACTGACCATCCATTCATGTTTGCTTTTCATTTCATCTCGAAAGAGAGGAGGATTAGAGATCTACTACTCATGTCCATTAGTTTCATGTTAAGAACTCTTGCATGTTAAAGAGGGAGGCTAGGAATAGTCACCTCGCTAGTGCACATTTCATTGTTTATAGCTTCGAACATAGATGCGGAAGCTCATGTTCGTTGAGGATGAATGCATCTTGAAAAAGAGCATTTGATCACGTGTTGCGTAGAGTTTGCTTTTCACCATAAACTTACCCATGATGCATATTAATCGCACTCGAAAAACTCTTAACCAGAACCTATTCTCTTATTGAAGTATTTCTCCTGTTTTCTGCATTTCTGTTTTAGTATCTTCATATCGAATGTTTATAGCATTGTGACAATTTGCTATTCGGTTCTGTGAAGTTGTTAGCGTTGCATGTGTTACTGTTATTATTTCCAATGTCTAAATCAGTTATTTCGCTTATGTAATTTTATAATTCTTAGTTACTCAGTTAGTATAACCAACCTCCAAAATTTCCTTTACTTTTCTGTACTTGACTTTTCGATTAACATTTATTTAGAGTTAAACCAGTCTCTGTGGATAATGACTTTTATCTTATCACTTGACTATGATTGATTGCGTATGCTTGCATATAATCTGTTCAATGCTTGAAACATTGCCTGTTAAATGCGTTATTCGATCAATTTAGTATTTATTTTATTCAAGCAGTTGTAAACCGATCAACTCCACTACGATATCTGAAATGGTGGCATAAATGAGTGTATATGAACAAACCCTACCTTTATACCAATTCTAGTATAACAGAGTGATATAATTGAGTCATATAATTATAGTGGCATTTCAATACTTAATTTCTTGTTGGTAGAGAAGTATATTCTCTTGAAGGTTCCATGAATGAAACCAACGAGTATACTTAATTGTAAAATCTTTTGTTGTCTCATGAGTTCGGATCTTAGAACAGACACAGGTGCCTCAAATATGTAGTAGAGTGAAGGTTCAATTTCTAGTTATAAAATTTAAAAAAAAAAAAAAAAAAAAACTATGTGGCTCCAACAAACTAAGGGGGTGCATGTTAAGTTAATTGGTAGTGAATACTGCTACCAAATAAGAGGGACACACTCGTATGATATTGTAGTGAATATTGCGTTAAAGTTTTTCACAGCTACTAATCTAGTTTTTATTAGTTTTAACTATGCAATTTCTTATCTTACATGGCTGCTTCATTGTATTAGAATAGTTATTCATGATATTTCATTAGGGCCTTGCATGAATTTTAATGGCAAAGTAAGACATGGCGGAACTAGGATTCGAGAATTTGAGAGATGAGTTCTTTAAAAAATGATTTTTGACTGTCTAGATCATTATTAAGGATTTTGGATTAACATTTATCAAATCAATTTGAGAAGATGAGATTAAGAAATGGAGATTGAAAAAGAAGACAATTGTAGAGAGGTAAAGACAAACGTTTTCTAAATGATAATTTTATATTTTCATATCTTACTTGGATTAGACATATGAGGTTAACTGCAATACTTAACAAATTAAAGAGGAAGTAATTGATCAAATTAAAAATTTAGGGGTGTAACTGTTACAAACATCATAATTCAGGGTGGTTTATGCATTTTTCTCCAATTTTAATTATACTAACTTTTTAAAATTATTTAATACATAACAAATTTCATTAAAAGTTCCAAGGTTACACTTACAATATTTATATAATTTTTTACATTAATTTAATATCATTTTAATTTATATAACATACTTATCAATATAAACTTAGTTATTATGTATTTAAGTAAATTTAGTTTTTTCTTATAAATTTTATTGTATTATTATGTATGTTATTTTGTTCAATTAATTTATTCATATTTATTTAAGATTCTTAACTTCAATTCAAGTATGAATGTCTTTCGAAACAAAATATATATTTAATTCTAGTTTTGATGATATAATTCAATATTTTTATATGTTTGATTAGTTTTGATCATATATACAAATGTAATGTCTAAACAGGCTTAACCAAACATTAATTGACATATATTATCAAAAAAATGTTGTAACATACAAAGTTGGTGAGGGGAAAAAATGTCCTTAACGAATGCTCTTTACATGGGAATCTTGAAATTGATGTTTTAAAAGGGCATCCAAAAAGGATCAAATGCTCTTCATATGAGCATCCTAAGGTACCTGAATATCTTGAAATGCCTGGATATTTCACATTCTTGTAAAATGATCGAGGTAATCCAGATGCCCATTTCATTGGAATCTCGAATTATTTCAAAGTGAACGACCCCTAAAAGAATACTTAAATGCTTCTTTAGTAGTTCATTTGTTAATAAGTTCTCCTTTCAATAGCTTACTACCAAACATTACCAAACCAAAAAACACACCCTAAAAGAAGGAAGGAAAAAAGTAACACTTCCATTACAATAAAACAATATACAAATCATCAAAACAATAAAACTAGAAATACGCCAGAACAAAAGTTAGGACAAGAAAGGAAGCATTAAGATCCATGGACATGTCTAGAACCTTGACTTATTCGGAAGAACCCAAGGTTTGGCCCAAGGAGCAAATTAAGTGATTATTATTTTAAATTATAATCAAGAGGAACTAAGAAAAAAAAAGTAATTACGAAGCGCATTAGGAATTGTTTTTAGTAAAATTTGTGTCATTTTGAATTAAATTTTAATATTGTAAGGTTATTTACAATTAATTAAACTTATTCATGTCGAATTTTGGCCTTTGAGATCAATAGTGAATTTGTGAGTTTTCTAAAGACGAATCGCTTACAAAACAAAGAAAAATCTAGACAACGGTGTGGTGTAAGCCACGTAGCCTCCAGTGCTTAAGTCAGATTTGGATGACAAAAGGGTTTAAGAGAGTATAGTTTATAGAGCTTAGTGAACTTTCATATTCTATCTCCGTCTAACTTTTTATAAGAAGGCCTCACACACTTGGCGAAGCTTGATAGGACCTAACCTTCTACAAATCTGGGGTTGGGATGGAGCATGACTCCCTATGTGCTTGGGGTTGCGCTAGGCCCGACCCAGTAGGGCAGGGGTCGGGCATAACGTGACTGATGCGATTATTTGGTGCTATATAATTTCTAATGATCAATTCTCAACATGTGATGCCGGTGTTGACTGAGAAATTTTGGCCAAACATAAATTACCACGTCATTATCCCAAATTTAATGGCGAAATTAAATTAAGTTTTGAGACAGTATTTCTTAAAATTAAATTGGACCAAAAATTGATTTATTTTGAATTTGGGTCAAAATTAAACCAGACCTAAGTTTGTTTTGAACCAAACCATGAAATCCAAGTCCAAAGGCCCAGTCCAAAATCCCATCAGGGCCTAAGCCCATGATCCATGTGAACTCTATAAATAGAGGAATTCTTTTCATTTCAAATGGTGAAAAAAAGAGAGATTTGGAACTCTAGAGAGGGAATTCGCAATAGCTGAAGTCTCTCCAAAGTTCTGAAGATCTAATAGTTTTTTGAAGTAAAAAATCACTTCGAAAGTCACGAAGTTTCATAAAGAAGCAGCCAAATATGAAGAACGAGCATCCGGTTCTTCAAATCAAGAACATATATTCAAAGAGAACGAATTAGAGGATCAAGTCATAGAGATCGAACCATTTTTGCAAACTCATCTCAACAAATATCAAGTTCAACTTCACGAATCAAATTTCTCCAAAAATCTCGTGTGAACAAATTAACATGCTCAGTGGGACTTGTCTACCTCTCATCTCAATCTCTCGCATAAATCAAACATCCATGATTGGAAAAGCTACATTAAAGAACGCTGCTCCAGAAATCTCGATCGCAACACATAACATTGCATCAAAGGCAATTGCTTTAAGAACTTATGCTGGACCTGTCATGCGCACTCGTTCCAAGTCCATTGAGATTAATGAACAACAATTGACACCTAAGGGAATTGAGAAAAGCATTGTGAGGCAAATAGAAGGGTTTTCTGATGAAATTTCCTTCAAAGATAATCCGTTGTTCGACCAAGTCACTCATCCAGTCGATCAACCGAAAGAGACGTCGAATCCTGATGTGATGTCTATTATGATGGCTGGTGAGGGAAGCGATGATCGAATGGCAAAGATTGAAAGAAAGCTCGAACAAATGATGAAAACAATTGAGGAAAAAGACTTAGAAATCCCTTACCTAAAAAATCAGATGTAGAACCGAGAGACGGCTGCATCAAGCCAGAGCCTATATGAGGGAGTTAATGATAAAGGGAAGAACATTATCGTAGAAGGACAACCACAACAACACTCAACTTCGGTCACTTCCTTGTCCGTCCAATAGTTGCACGACATGATCGTGAACACTATCAAAACTCAAGGTGGTGGGCCAGTTCAAAGCTCTCTTTTGTATTCCAAGCCCCACACAAAGAGATTAGACAACATAAGAATGTATGTCGGGTACCAACCACCTAAGTTTAAATAGTTTGATGAAAAAGGAAACCCCAAGCAATATGTCGCTCATTTCATAGAAACTTGTGAAACTGCTGGAACCCAAGGTGACCTTCTTGTCAGGCAGTTTGTCTAGACATTAAAAGAGAATGCGTTTGATTGGTATACTGATTTGGAGCTTAAAACAATAGACAGTTGGGAAAAGTTAGAAAGAGAGATCCTTAACCGGTTTTACAGCACAAGACAGATTGTCAGTATGATCGAACTGATAAATGTGAAGCAGTGGAAGGGTGAGCCTGTCGTCGACTATATCAACCGATGGCGAGCTCTTAGTCTTGATTGCAAAGACCACCTCACTAAAACGTTAGCAATCGACATCTATATCCAGGGCATGCATTGTGGACTCCTATACATCCTGAAAGAAATCAAGCCTCACAACTTTGAGGAGCTGGCCACCCAAGCTCACGATATAGAGTTGAGCATTAATGTGAAGAGGAACAAAGATTCTCTAGTCCAAGAAAAGCACATGGAAAAGAAGGACTTCAAACCCACAGAAAAAGTTACAAAAAATGTGGCAAAAGAGTCAATGAACATCGACACAACTCCATTAAAATTTTCCTCAAAAGTGAAGGAAACAAAAGCTGAGAAACGACCTGTTTTAGATCAATGACGTCGTTTAACACTGTAGGAAAGACAAGAAAAAGTCTATCCATTTCTAGACTCCGATGTTGCTGACATGTTAGAGCAACTGCTTGAAACAAAACTCACAAATGTAAGCGTCCCAAGGAGTTATGCAAAGTAAATGATCCTAACTACTATAGGTATCATCGCGTCGTCAGCCATCCCATAGAGAAATGCTTTGTTCTCAAAGAGTTGATTCTGAGGTTGGCCGGAGAAAAGAAAATCGAGCTGGATCTAGAGAAAGTAGTATAGGCAAATCACGCCACTGTGGTTGCTCAGCTTAAAGAGTGCAACATCGTTCGAGTCTTCATGCTTGATTCAATTTGGATTCTTGGAGCCCATTGTTGTTCATTTTTAAAAGAAATCCTTAGACCGCAATCTTAAAGAGGAAATCTTTCAACAGGTTTATGCTATAAGAAGATCCATGTCAGTGCCAACTAAAGATGAAAATGAAAGTTGGACCGTTGTAACACGCAACAGGAGGCAAAATGAGACCTATGTTTAGAAAGAATCGCCCTTATTTCAAGAGCCAAAGAGGAATTGATTTCTAAAGAAACGAGGCAAAAAGAATTACAAGGAAATCCAAGTCTGTCATAGAGAAATGTAAAGATTTTCTATGAGTGCCTCATGCTGTAACATTAGCTAATTTCTTTCCAAAGAAATTTGTATGTGATAGAAAAGAGAAGGCGATAGGCGTTGCTACATGTCATGAGATTTGCACAAGTGATGACTCGACAAGTTCTTCAAAGGCTGCTACTGAGCCTAGAGGTACATCCCCCTTCAATATAGAGGATTTGTTATCACTCCCGTAAGCAGACAAAAACTCTCTTATCGAGGCGTTGATGGAATCAAGTGGTGGGAATGCTAAAACATCTACAGTGCTTGTACACAGTGTGCCATGCATGTCGATAAGTTTCACTGATGAAGACTTATTATTAGGATCAAAACCTCACAATTGTCCTTTGTATGTCTCGGGCTACATACGAGAGTAAAAAGTTGGGCGAATTCTCATCGACAATGGTTCGGCGGTCAACATAATGCCTAAGGTTACCTTAAAGAAACTAGGCATTTCTACGGAAGAGCTCTCGGACACCAAGTTGTTAATTCAAGGTTTCAATCAAGGTGGACAATAAGCGATTGACATGATTCGGTTAGAGATCGTCATTGGAGAGTTGAGCACTGATGCTTTATTTCATGTCATAGATTGCAAGAAAACATATCGACTACTGTTGGGACGTCCATGGATCCATGAAAACCGAGTTGTCGCTTCATCGTTACATTAATGCTTTAAAATTTTCCAAGATGGTATCAAGAAAGTAGAAGCTGACACAAATCCATTCTTAGAGGTCGAGTCTTACCTCACCGATGCAAAGTTCTATACAAAGAACGAGGACATAGAAAAGACAGTTGCAGAAGAGGCTCTTTCAGTCAAAGAGAAAGATAAAGCTAAGCTAGAGCTGAAGGTCGACGTCAAAAAGAAAAGTGTAGAGGGAGAAGATTAGTCATGCCATATAAAGAGTGAGGCTTCAACAAATCCAGTAGCTCATCAGATTTTGAAAGACGAGAAAGCATCTTACGCTATGTTCTTTTGTCTCGACGAAAAAAGAGCGAAGCACCTTTTGCCGAATGTTTAAAAAATTTGAAAGTAGGTGATATCGAAATGTTGAAAGAAAATTTCACCTCTCATTTGACAAAGATGACAAGGCAATGGAGTCATAGAAATGCAGATGATAAGGTGAAAGTGAATTTGCCTGAGAGATGAACTAAAAGAAGGGTTCGACCCCAATACGGACAAACTTCTGGCCAATGTAGGGTATGAATTTATGACTCAAATTGAGTTCAAGTGCTTAAGTATCTTTGAAGATCAAGGTAAGCTTTAATCGACCCAAAAGAAACTGTTGAAGAAGGGTTACACTCTGCCAACGTAAAAAAAGAGACTCAGATATAAGTCTCCTGAACCAGTTCACATAACACGAAGGGAGAAGGCAAAGTGGGCCGATGTAAACCACATAACAACTAAAGAGCTTGAAGAATCAAAGGAAAATAAGATTATTGGTCATACGATACCCACCCTTAAACGCATTGGACCATCGGCTTCTTGAGTTTTAGTGCTTCAAAGGTTGGGTAAGTCAAAAGGAAAAAAGAAAGAAACATTTGCTTATAAAGATAAATGCAATCATCTGTCTTCAAAAGATTGAGTAAACCCATAATAGGGGAAAGAAACGCCGTCTTGGGGCAAGGCACGACCATCTACTTTTCTAAGGTTAAACAAGCAAACAAAGAGTATGGAATGTACTAGCTCAACTACAGTGGCGTCCCGACCCTTAGTTTTTCAAAGATTGAGCATAACCACGACAAAAGATAAAGGGCATAACAAGTCTATTTTTGACATCTCTTGTGAAAGTTTAAGAGAAACTGGAAAAAATATGTCGTCAAGTAAAATAAGAAATGATGAAGACATATGCAGTGTTGTTCCATCCCGTATGAAGAGGAAAACATTTATTACAGTTGAAACTGAAGGTTTGCTAAGAGTAAAACGACGTGATGTTATCTTCACTAACCCACGAGAAGAGGATATAGAGCAAAATGAGAGTGAGTTTTCATGTCATCACATCACTATTGTAGAAGAGATAGAGGTTGAAATGGGTGTAGAGGATGTTGATGACGTGCCGCGTCCATTAGAAGATTGTATTCGGTCGACGGTAGACGAGCTCAAAGAAATAAACCTTAGCACGAATGAGGAGCCAAGCCCAACTTTCATAAGCACGTTACTTACGCCTGAGGAGGAGTCTGAGTATCTAAGTCTACTTACTACGTACAAAGACATCTTTGCTTGGTCATACAAGGAAATGTCAAGACTTGATCCAAAAGTGGGAGTCCATCACCTAGCTGTTAGACCTGGGTCTTGATCAATCAAGCAAGCTCAATGACGTTTTAGACCAAAACTTATCCTGCAGATAGAATCTGAAGTGAATAAGTTGATTGAAGCTGGGTTCATCCTCGAGGTAAAATATCCAACATGGATCGCCAACATCGTTCTAGTAAGAAAGAAAAATGGGTAACTTCGTGTTTGTGTAGACTTTCATGACAGGAATACAGCATGCCCAAAAGATGATTTTCCATTATCCATCACTGAAATCATGGTTGACGCCATTACGGGGCATGAAGCTTTATTCTTCATTGACAGATCATCGGGCTATACTTAGATAAGGATGACTCTTAAAGATGAAGAAATGACAGCCTTTCGAACTCCGAAGGGAATATACTGTTACAAGGTCATGCGTTTGAATTGAAGAATGCCGGTGTAACCTATCAATGAGTAATGCAGAAGATTTTTTATGATATGCTGCACAAACGTGTTGAATGCCATGTTGACGATCTCGTAGTTAAATCTGTAAAGCGACAAGATCACCTAAAAGATCTAAAGATAATATTTGATTAACTGAGAAAGTTTCAACTAAAGATGAATCCTCTCAAATGTGAATTTGGAGTGACTTTAAGAAAATTTCTAGGTTTTGTCATAAGACATCGGGAAATTGAGATAGATCAGTCCAAGATTGATGCCATACAGAAGATGCAGCTACCAAAGAACTTGCACGAGCTTAGAGTCTCCAAGGGCGCCTAGCTTACATCCGAAGGTTCATCTCCAATCTGGCTGGTAGATGCCATCCTTTCCATTGATGAAGAAAGGAGAAATATTCGAATGGGATGAAGCATGTCAAAACGCCTTTGAAAGCATAAAGAAGTACTTGCTTAACCTGCCCGTCTTAGAAGCGCCTATAGTTGGAAAACCATTGATTTTATCATCATTGCGCAAGAAAGATCTTTTGGGGCATTATTCACACAAGAAGGAGAAGAGGGAAATGAACGAGCATTATTCTATCTAAGCCGAACTCTTATAGGAGCAGAACTAAACTACTCTCCCATTAAAAAAATGTGTTTGGCTCTATTCTTCTACATTGATAAGTTGAGGCATTACATGTAGGCATTCACTGTACGTTTAGTTGAGCAGGTTGACCCAATCAAGTACATTCTGTCTCAACCAATCATTTTAGGGCGTCTAGCTAATTTGGCAATTCTGCTTCAGTAGTACGACATTGTTTATGTCCCGCAGAAGGCTATGAAAGGACAGGCGTTGGCAGATTTTCTAGCAGACCATCATGTCACTTCAAATTGGAAGTTGTGTGAAGACTTTCTCGACGAAGATATTTTCCTTGTTGAAATCACGAACCCATGGACTATGCATTTTGACGGTGGAGCACAAAAAAGTGGAGTAGGAGCAAGCGTTGTCTTCATTTCACTCGAAGTGCATATGTTGCCTTACAACTTCACACTTAGCGAACTATGTTCGAATAATGTTGCAGAGTATCAGGCCCTCATAATTGGTCTTCAAATGGCCACCGAAATCGGCATAAAGTACATAGAGATATTCGATAATTCAAAATTGGTGTAAGTCAAGTCCTACTCCAGTACGATACAAAGCATGAAGATTTGAAGCCATACTTTACGTATGCCAAACAATTATTGGAGAAGTTCGATAGCTTCATCATAGAGCACGTTCTAAGGTCGGAGAGTCATAAGGCAGATGCATTGGCTAACTTGGCTACTACTTTGACGATCTCTAATGAGGAAAGCATGAGCTTTGCACTTTATAAAAAATGGGTCATGCCACCAGCTGAAAATGAACATCATGAGACCAATGCAATATCTGTTTATGAGATTGAAGAAGAAGCTAGCGTCAACCTATCATTGACTACCTTCAACATGAGAAACTCCCTACAGAGCCTCGGTGCGAGGCAAATGTACGAAGGAGAGCTGCTCGATTTGTCTATTACAAAGAGACACTTTTTCGTTCCTCTTATGAAAGGTTTCTTCTCCAATGCTTGGGAAAAGAAGAGTCGAATATAGCACTAAAGGAGGCGCACTCAGGAATTTGTGGAGCTCATCAATTCGGTCAAAAGATTCATTTCTAGCTAAAGCGAATGGGTTATTATTGGCTTACTATGGTTCGAGATTCGATGGAACATGCAAAAAAATGTGAAGCCGTCAGTTTCATGCAAATTTTATACATTAACCGCTAGAGACTCTTCATCCAACCATCGCTTTGTGGCCATTTGAAGCATGAGGACTTGATCTCGTAGGTCCTATTACTCCAAAGTCATCAGCATGTCACTCTTATATTTTAGCTACGACTGACTACTTTTCAAGGTGGGCTGAAGAAGTTCTTTTACGAGAAGCGAAGAAAGAAGATGTTGCAAACTTCATCTGAACACATATTATCTATCGTTATGGCATTCCCCATCGCATTGTAACGGATAATGGAGGACAATTCTCCAATAGTTTGATGGCTAAGTTATGTGAAAAGTTCCACTTCAAGCAGTACGAGTCATCCATGTACAATGTATTTACAAATGGGTTGACTGAAGCGTTCAACAAGACCTTATGCAATTTATTGAAGAAAATAGTGTCCAAGGCAAAGAGGGATTGGCAAGAAAGAATCAGTGAAGCATTGTAGGCTTATCAAACTATGTATCGTGCACCTACATGAATCACTCCTTATTCCTTAGTTTATAGAGTAGAAGTCGTGCTTCCATTAGAAAGAGAACTTTCGTCGCTTTGAATGGCTGTGCAAGAAGGGTTGACAGTTGAAGAAAATGCAACACTTCGCCTTCAGGAATTAAACTCTTTGGATGAAAGAAGACTTGAAGCTCAGCAAGCATTATAGTGTTACCAAGCACGAATGAGCAAGGCCTTTGACAAAAATATCAAGCCCGTTCGTTTCAAGTTGGGGACCTCGTGCTCGACGTCAAGAGACCTATCATCACGACAAGACATACAGGAAATAAGTTCACAGCTAAATGGGACGGGTCCTATGTTGTTAAAGAAGTCTACACTAATGGAGCTTGCAAGATTTTGGATAAAGATGGACTAAAGATCGGCCAGATCAGCAGAAAGTTTCTTAAAATGTTTTATGCTTAATGATGTAACACTCATTAGTGTATGAGTATAAACTGCAAGCTATGTAAATGAACTACGTTATGACTTGATCCCTTCATTATAAAAGGATACGTAAGCAGCTTAATGAATTTTAAGTTCAGTCATTGAAAAAAAAATGATCGAACCCAAGTTATGTAAATGAACTACGTTATGACTTGATCCCTTCATTATAAAAGGGTACGTAGGCAACTTAATGAATTTTAAGTTCAGTCACAATAAAGCAAAAAAAAAAAATCATGATGAAAACTCTTATTTTATTTATCATAAAGGAGGCCGAATCGACTAGTACAATGAGTAAGCAAAAAAATAAATAAATAAGTAAAAGACAACATTGTTCCTATGATGTAGCAAGTTTCTACGAATAAAAAAAATGATAAAAATGTTAAAATTTCCAGTTATAATCCAGCAGCTTTCGTCACTCAGTTGCAAGAGCTTCTTCGAGCCTTGTTATTGCCTGCATGTTGTTGATGGCAGGCTGATCTCCTTCAGTTGCACGCACCGCTTTCTCGAGCTCAGAAACTATTTTTTTTCTTTGCCTGAAAGTGTTGCCTCTGCAGAAATAAGTTCAAAAATTATTTTACGCTCGACTTTTAACTCCTTTATCTTTCGAGACACATCTTTAGATTGCTTGCGTATGAAATCTTTCTTCTCGCTTGAGGCTCGCACGTTTGACGACCTTTCCCTAGCATGCTTCAAGACTTATCAAAACTTAAAGAATATATGGAGAAGCGTCTGATGACCTAACATCGATTCTGGTCTCACAGTTGGACTTTTAGTATCTATAGGGGAGTTTAGAATCCATGATGTAGTGGATGAATGTTTACATAAGGCTGTTTTGTGGGCCATTATGATAGAAAAGTCCAATTTTCTTAATCAAGCCTCATCTCTCTATACAGTTTGTCGATTGGAAGAATAGTTCCCTGACGAAAAGATTCATCTTTGTGGCTCAAAACAACGAGACTATATTTTGTAGAATATGAAATCTCTATGAAATATGCCATTGTCCTGCAAAAAAAAAAAAAAAGGATAGTTAGAATCACAAAGTTTCATAAGCGACGTGTAAATACAAACGAAGTTTGAAAATGGTACGATGAGGGTTAAAAAAAAAGGCCAAAGTTTGTGGTAAAATTTTTAAAACACCTCATTTTGAGTAACCCCAATATCCATGCCACTATTTCTTGACTTGAGGTGAGAAGTGTCTCGCGATTTCTCCTCAACATGAAGGGCCATTTAGAGAATCAAAGGTCTCTTAGAGCATCAAGGATTTCACATTGCATCAAGGGTTTCTCGACTTGAGGTGAGAAGTGTCTCGCGATTTTTCCTCAACATTAAGGGCCCCTTAGAGAATCAGAGGTCTCTTAGAGCATCAAGGGTCTCTTATCGCATAAGGTCATTTATCGATCTATAGTAGTCGGTCAAGCAGTTGTACTTGCACGAGGAGCCGGTCAAGCGGTTGTACTTGCATGAGGAGCCAGTCAAGCGGTTGTACTTGTATGAGGAGCCTGTCAAGCGGTTGTACTTGCATGAGCAGCCGGTCAAACGATTCTACTTGAATGAGCAGTCGATTAAGCGGTTGTACTTGCATGAGCAGCCGATCAAGCGGTTGTATTTGCATGCGCAGCCGGTCAAGCGGTTGTACTTGCATGAGCAGCCGGTCAAGCGGTTGTACTTGCATGAGCAGCCGATCAAGCGGTTATACTTGCATGAGTAGCCGGTCAAGAGGTTGTACTTGCATGAGCAGCTGGTCAAGAGGTTGTACTTGCATGAGCAGCCGGTCAAGAGGTTGTACTTGCATGAGCAGTCGATCAAGAGGATGTACTTGCATGAGTAGCCGGTCAAGAGGTTGTACTTGCATGAGTAGCCGGTCAAGAGGTTGTACTTGCATGAGCAGCCGGTCAAGAGGTTGTACTTGCATGAGCAGTAAGTCAAGAGGTTAAACTTTCATGAGCAACCGGTCAAGAGGTTGTACTTGCATGAGCAGCTGGTCAAGAGGTTGTACTTGCATGAGCAGCCAGTCAAGAGGTTGTACTTGTATGAGCAGCCAGTCAAGAGGTTGTGCTTGCATGAACAGCCAGTTAAGAGGTTGTACTTGCATGAGCAGCCAATCAAGAGGTTGTACTTGCATGAGCAGCCAGTTAAGAGGTACTACTTGCATGAGCAGCCAGTCAAGAGGTGCTACTTGCATGAGCAGCTAGTCAAGAGGTACTACTTACATGAGCAGCCAGTCAAGAGGTTGTACTTGCATGAACAGCCAGTCAAGAGGTTGTACTTGCATGAGCAACCAGTCAAAAGGTTGTACTTGCATGAGCAGCCGACAAGGGTCATTTATAGCTTCAATCCAACAAGGGTCATTTATAGCATCAATCAGACAAGGGTCATCCATAACATCAATCCAACATTTTCATGCATAACATCGATTCAAAGGGGCATCTATAGCGCCTCTTATGAGGAAAAAAAGAAAAAATGGGAAAAAATGGGTTTGTAAAAAAAAGTTTCGTAAATGAAATAATTGTAAAACAAAAAAGTTCATTTATTAAAAAAAAAAAAAAAGTTTTGAAGTTTTGAAAAAAAAAGTGTGTTGTCCTTTAAAAAAAAAATAGGCTAATGCTTTCAAGATTTTGAAAAGGTAAAAATTAAGAAAAAAAAAAACGATGGATGTAAAAAAAAAGAAGAAGAATATTTTGAAATTAAAAGAAAATTTAAAAAAAAAACGTGAAAAAAGGAAAAAATATTTTGAAAACAGATCGGGTCAACAGTCCGATGTCTGTAGGCCGGTTCTTCGGGTTGCGACGGACTAACTTTGGCGGAAAGGGTTGGCGGCAGAAGTTGACGATTTATGAGTTCTCAAAGGTTAGTTGAACAATCTAAAATTTCACATTGAAACAGAACTTTTTGCCAATATAGATATATA
>JBBMKA010054489.1:0-18610 GCA_037833695.1 Sechiopsis laciniata
ACTAAAATTGGACATTTGAAAGTCTAGGGACTAAAATTGGACAAACATCAAAGTCGAGGGACTAAAATTAGACATTTAAAAGTCGAGGGACCAAAATAAAACAAATTTGAAAGTCGAGGGATCAAAATGGTATTTTAACCATTCAAGTTTTATATCATCTACATACTTTCAAAAATCTTTAGTCCAAAAAAGAACAGATTTTCAAAAATCATTATCAAACTTACCTTATTTTTACATTAAATTCATTACTATTTATAGTTTGAAGTAATAAATTGCCGTGCATTATAATTTACAAACATTGACTTCATTATACATTCTGACCATATATAATAGGCCAGCATTACTTTTCATTAAATTTAATATTCGAAGTATCATTTGTAATGTAAAATATTAATAATACTAACTAAATATTTTTATCATGAATCTAAGAAACATCACTACCTACTCTATAACATAAATATTTTATTTAATTTTATTCCTTTCAGAAGAAATTAGAATAGATTCTCAAAAAAAAAAAAAAAAAAAAAAAAAGTTCCAAATTTCTTAACTGCTAATTAATTTTATAATCAACCTTTGATCAACATATTATATAAAATATGAATTTCTAATATTCACAAATACCTTCAAATGCCTTCAATTTTACAACTTTGATATTGCCACTCTTTTATTTTTCTAACTTATGAGTAAAAAATGACTAAAAAAAATCCTAAGTGTGGAAGGTCCAGTGATATTCATTGAAAAGTAGAGTATTATCTTTTCTTTTAGTAAACTATGTATAAATAAATAATCTATCATAAAAAAAGAACATTCAATAATCTCATTAATAAATTAACTACAAAATTATTGAGATTATTAAATAGTTATCAAAGTTGTAGACCATCACACCAAGAGAAAGAATTCTAAAAAAAACCAAGGGAAAGAATTAGTATATAAATTATGTAATTATATGAATGAATTTAGTTTGGAACATTTTGATTTTTACCCATATTTTTTAAATATTCATTATATAGAGAGAGTTTTAATTCTAATTAGAGAATTTGAATTCTTGATATTATAATGGAACTATATTCATATGAATTTAGTAATGTTGCAAAATTACTACTTTTATTGATGTAATTGTAATTTTCTTTTCAAAGACATTTATCTTATTAGTTAATGTATAAGTAAATAAAGATTGCTATAGAAGTTCAATCATTTTTTTTAAAAAAAAAACTTTCATAATATTTAAAATCAACTCAAAAATTAAAAAGAAAAATTTTGATCCATTTTACATATGTTGTAGTGTCACACACAAATAATTTATTTATTTACTATTAAATTTATAAAATAATTTTATGTGGCATCCATGATATCACATATGAAAAAAAAGAAGGAATCCTCTAAATGGGTAAGAATTGTTTTTAAAAATAAAAAATAAAAATAATCCAATTATCATTTTAAGAAGTGAGAAGAAGAAAAGTGCAAAGAACCAAAGAATTAATCCTCAACACATAATCACATGGAAAAGGAAATTAAAAAGTGAAAGAAAAAAAAAAGGCCTGTTATTGTGAGTTTGACACTGACCGAGTGATTAAAGTTAAAGGGAAAAAAAATCATTTTCCTCAAAAAGAAAAAAAAGGCAAAAAACATAATATTTTTGCGGTGGGTGCAATTGCTTCATCACACCCACCCCCAAAAGTTGGTTGCACCTGCAAAATTATTTATCCCTCTCAATTATGATTTATTCACTCGTTTAACTATTTAAGTTCCATTAAATAATTATTTGATTTTTTTATTTTTAATGTTTAAAATTTTAGTTTACAATAACTATTTTATCAGTTTTTTTTTTCTTTTCTTTTTTACTTTAACATGTATATCTCACCTATATTTTTAGAAACTAAGCCAAAATTTGAAAATAAAAAAAGTAACTTCAAATTTTTTTTTTATTTTTATAAAAGTTAATTATCATTCACATACTTTCTTAAGAAAAGATGGATAGATTGTTAGAAATGTGGAACACATTATAAGAAATTTAAGTAAAAATAGACTTAAATTTCAAAAACCAAACACAAAAAACTAATTGATTATCAAACCAGATCTTATTATTATTATTTTGTTTGAAATTTAAGTTTACGACAACTATCTTATTATATGTTTTTTCTTACTTGAATATCTACATCTCACCTATATTTATAAAAACCAAACAAAAATTTGGAAAAAAAAAATTCAAAGAGCTTGTTTTTATTTTTAAAAGTTAATTAACATTTACATACTTTTTCAAAGAAAGATGGATATATTGTACAAAAAATAGAACACTTGTAAAAAACTTGAATAAAAATAAGCTTAAATTTAAAAAATTAAAAATAAAAAACTAAATAACTATCAAATGAGAACTTAGTTAGTTTTTTTTTTTTTTTGTTGAAAGAAAGTTCTTTAATCGAAGAAAATCATAAATTCTTTTAGACGTAGATCTAAAAACCTAAAAAATTCTTTAAAAAAAGAACCTATAAAAGTTTCCATGACATGATAGTTGATCGTCTAATTTTTTTTTTCTTTTTTTCTTTTTTAGTACAACTGATCATCTAGTTAAGCCACGTATTTCTATTATTAAAAGAATTTAAAATATAGAAGTTTGAATTTCATCCTCACTTAGTAGTATAATACCATATTAATAAAAGGTTTAATAATATCTTCCAATCTCTAAATTACATATTAATAAAAGGTTTAATAATATCTTCCAATTTCTAAATTTAGAGGTATAACTAAAGTTCTAGATTTTTCAAGATTAAATAAAATTAAGTTTAATATATCATATTGGTATTTATATTTTAAATTCTTATTATTATTATTGATGAGTTCAATAACAATATTGTAAATTGAGAATTTGAATCTACCCTCTTTTAATATATATATATATATATATATATATAATTTACTTTTGAATTATACTGATTTGAAAATAATTAATTTACTTTAATTATTGACTTTGAAGTGTCTAAATTTAATTTCACACTTCTAATAAATCTAAAAATTTGCGTCCATAAATTTAGAGATAAAAATATGGAGTTTCAAAGTAATTCAACTTTATGGGTTTAAAATATAAATGATAAATTTATAATTGATTCAAATTTTAATGCTCAATGAGAATACTAAAATAGTTATAATTTAATTTTCAGCAAGTAAAAGAGCTCATAAATCATTAGTTACCAATTTTTGTTTAGTACAAAGTGGAGATGGAAACCACAAATCTTATAAAAATAGTATTATTCCTCTTAAATAAATAAAAATCAAATACCAATTTTCAAGGTTAAACCTTTTAAGAAATCTAACTTTTTTGGACGTTACAAAATTTTTCACTACATGTGGTAGAAAATTTTACCCAAATCAGTAAAAGTGAGAAAGAATTGAAAGACGTTGAAAAAGAAGCTTCTATGATGAAAAAAAATATGTTTTTTTTTTAAATATAACTCAAAAAAATATATAAACTATAATACATTTTTTTTAATAAAGAGAAGAGAATCAAAAAAGAAGAAAAAGTAAAATAAATTCGGTCCCAAACGACTACTAAATCTTGTCGTCAAAAAACAATTGAGAATAGTCATGACACGTGTAAGGAAAGGATTAACCCACGTGGAAAATCGTACGATCAAAAGTGAACCTGGACCCACTAATCAAAACCCCTTAAACCCAACGCTAATCACTTTTCAAAGTTGGTACTCTGTAAAATTCACAATCGATCGCTCAGTTTCACTTGGAAAAAAAAAAACAGAGGAGAGAGAAAGTTCTCTCCAACATGCAAACTTCGAGTCGACCCAAAGAAATTCGAGTTCCATTAATCCAAATCTTCGGAATCAACATTTTGAATCGTCTCTTTCAAACCCCACCTTCAATTTCTCTCCAATTTTGAGCTCGAATTCCAGTTCATCCATGGCGGTTTCTGACGTGGAAGCTGTGCTCGAATTTCTGAAGAAAAATGGGTTTTCAGAGGCAGAGACTGCTCTTAAAAGAGATGTGGTTGAAAAATCGGAATTGGGTTCTTTTGATTTTGAGAAATTCTTCTTTTCTATGGTTCCTGCTCTAACTCCGGTCAGAATCCCGGCCAATTCCCGGAAATTGGCCGCTCTTTCCGCCGGCGACGGCGATGGTAATGGCCGTTCTGGATCGAACTCTGTTTCCTCCGATGATGATGAGTTTGTGAGCTTGAGATCTTCTACTTCAGAAGTTTGTTCTTCTGGTAATCGTCTTAATCGAATTGGGTTAGATTTCAAGTTCTGATTGATGATCGTTAGTTTAATTATAAGTTTCTTTGCTTATTTTTGAAATTCGGTGTTATGTAATTCGTAATTAATCAACAATCAAGACAGATTTACGTGGTTCACTAAAGTTGTAATCTCGTAAAACTCTAATATAACATATGACCCGAAATACATAAAAACTCAATAGGAAAGTACTAGTAGTGCAACATAGTTCAAGACCTTTCAACATTTGGGATAGTATTCTTCATTTTCTTTCATTTGTTGTTAGATCCAAGTCATGAGAAATGGGGTTTATAGTGTTCTTTCTTATTTTCTTTCATTGATCTTGTATTTGGACAACTCAAACTGGGCATTTCAGTTGGGGTTTTTGTGTTCTGTTTCAGTTTAGATTGCTCAGATATCTTTTCTGTTGCAGAGTTCATCAATCCTTACGGTATTCCATCAGATTCTTCTTCAGATATTGCCTCTCAGTTCGACACAGCCCGTGATTACCACGAGTTCGATTTGCATAATGATTTCCTTTGGTATGATGAGAAAGATGATGTGAATTTCATGACACCCTCCTTTGAGGGTCAGGATTTCTTTGGCTGCCCAAGTGAGGATAAGTTTATAATGACTACTGAAAGAGATGAGCAATTTAGTAGTTTTTCAGCTCCCGAGAAGTTGATTCTTTCTCGTATAGCTCTGTCAAGTGATGATAGTTTGATTGAGGTCACGGATTGGTCTAATCGTGTTGATAGATATAAGCAACTTGAGGGAGGCTTTGAGGGGCTGTCCAAGAGTTCCATTCCTTTTTGCAATTGCTGTGTTGCCAATGGAGAGTTTTACAGCCAGAAGCCAGCAGATTGTAGTAATTATCTGAATCCAAGTTTTGATGAAACTGATTCCAATGATTTTCAGTTTAAGGTAGTTAAAGACATTGCTGCGAACTGTGATTTGGCTCCTCAACATGATTATTCGACTGAATTATATTCAACGTCTAACTTCGTCGAAGGGTTTGAAGATCACAATGATTCCCAAACTAAGGTTCTCGAAAAAAGTTCGGTACCTAATGCAACCAATAGCTATAAAGTCGGTAGTAATGGAGAAGTAGAGGAAGAAAACTATGAATCTGAACCAGTTGCAGATGGAGATGGCGTTGCTGCTGACGAACTCTCGATGTATAATACCAACGATGACGAATTTGAAGTATTTGATCTGAGAATTATACATAGAAAGAACAGGTTGGCTATTTTTTGGTGCTAAAGTTTCCCTTATATCATAATCTGGAACCGACGTTTAAATGACTAGGCACTCAATGCTCGTACATTTTAGATGTTTGTAGAAGTTTAATTCAAGTCTTTTTAATCCAACAATATTGAGAGTTGGTGGACTCGAACATGTAACCTCTTGGTTACTAAGTTATATATGATACCAGTAGAACTCTGCTCTTGTTAGTAAGTTTAATTCAAGTTAAGGTACATTTTTTGCAAGAATCTTCACTTTCTACTCTCTGCTTTGATAGATATTTAAAGCTTGTGTGTTGCAGGTTGATATGTAGCAATGAGTTATTCTCATGTATTATGCAATCTACAGGACTGGGTTTGAAGAGAGCAAGGATTTGCCTATTGTGCTAAATACAGTCCTTGCAGGCAGATACTATGTAACTGAGTACTTGGGATCGGCCGCTTTTAGTAAGGTTGTCCAAGCACACGATCTTCAAACAGGCGTCGACGTTTGCCTGAAGATCATAAAAAACGACAAAGACTTTTTCGACCAGAGCTTAGACGAAATCAAACTTTTGAAGCTTGTCAACAAACATGACCCTGCAGATCAGTGCCACATTTTACGGCTTTACGACTACTTTTATCATCAGGTCTGTTTTATCTGCCGCCCTCAAGCTCGATTTGGAACTCCGGATTTGTTTAGTTCTAACTTCAAACACTCTTTAACCCCGCTCACTCTTTCGTGCTATGCAACTTTGGCAGGAACATCTCTTCATTGTTTGTGAACTACTTCGATCGAACCTGTATGAATTTCAAAAGTTCAATCAAGAATCTGGTGGTGATGCTTATTTTACATTTCGTAGATTGCAGGTATGTTCGTTTAGGCTTAAATGTGGTTGTGATTCTTTTCTCGAGTTAATACTCAGAAAAAGTGTGTCAATTTCTCTTGACAGTTTATTACTCGTCAATGTTTGGAGGCATTGGAGTTCTTGCATCATTTGGGAATCATTCACTGTGATTTAAAGCCAGAAAACATTCTTATTAAAAGTTATAAAAGATGTGAGATTAAGGTTATCGACCTGGGAAGCAGTTGCTTTCAATCAGATAACTTGTGCCTATACGTGCAGTCTCGATCCTATCGAGCTCCTGAAGTAATGCTGGGCCTCCCGTACGATCCAAAGATTGACTTGTGGTCTCTTGGTTGTATCTTGGCTGAGTTATGGTCTGGAGAAGTAAGCATTTCTTTCTCGTATCCACTTCGAGCCATACCGATCAAGTTTAGACATTTGATTTACGGGGTTGCTATGTTTTTTCAGGTATTGTTTCCAAACGATGCAGTTGTAGTGATCCTTGCGCGCATGATTGGGTTGTTCGGTCCCATTGACATGGAAATGCTGCTAAAAGGACAGGAGACACACAAATACTTTACTAAAGAATATGATCTCTATTATATGAACGAGGTTGGTTTCACATTCTTTTGGGAATGGTAAACATAATATTGTTTCATACAAAGAAAATTGATGATATTTGAGAATTTTCATTTCAGGAGACTGATCAAATGGAGTTCATCATACCTGAAGAGTCCTCCTTGGAAAATCATCTGCAGGTTTTCGACTCTCTGTTCATCAATTTTCTTTCGAACTTACTCGAGATCAATCCCGAACGAAGGCCAACTGCAAAGGAAGCTCTTGCGCACCCGTGGCTTTCGCAGTCATATGAATAACCATTCTCATTAAAAAAAATTGAAGTAATGTTCATTGCCCATCAAATAAATTACAGAAAATAATAGGATGAAAGGGAAAAAAATAGGTTCTGCTTTTGCTTTCCACACTTGTATATGCATGGAGGTTCTTGTTCTTGTATTTGTGTTTTTGTTGAGAACAGATGGAGGACCACCCCTGTAAATTTCTGAGAAATCTTTGTAGAATTGATTTAATGAATTTGGAACTTATCAATTTTGACCAATGAACCAAACTTCATGAAATTTTGGAAATGTATTTTATTGGGCAAAACACACTTCCCAATATTTATTTGACTACTCTTTGGGATGGAATCCATTAAAACTCATTAAATCTAAACCAACATTCTGTCCAAAAAAAAAAACTGGAATCCAATCTAAAAATAGTAAATTCCATATGAAGTTGGAAGATGAGTTTACAATCTTTATAGGATTATTCTTTTCATTATCAAATAATTATTTAGAAAGAACTTCACAGTTCATTAAATTTAGGCAGAGTATGAAGCCTTACAATAATCTTTATGATATAGATGGGCTATTTTTTTTTACCCTCAATCTATAGGAAATTCTATGTGCCCTATTACACTTTTTCAAAATCGCCATTTCAAATTATCATTTTAAAATTAAGCACTTGGTAAAGTGCTCTTAGCCAGAAAAGTACTCATTTCAATAAGTTTGATTTATGAAAGTGAGACATTACAGCTTTAATTTGAAATTAATGGATGGTTTCACACGTGCTAAGTGGGAAGCAAAAGCCGAAATGTGAGCTGCGGAGGGAGACGTTGGCATGTGCTTTTGCTTCAAACTAACGATTGCGACCAGACACAAATGTTTCTGTTCTGTCTTTTTTTTTTCTTTTTCAAAATTGCATTTATTTTTGTTTGGCGGATTTTTGACTCTGAAAATAATGAGAATAAAAGTCAAAACAGTATAAAAGTATTATTGGATTATCTTTTGGACTAGTAACAGCACACTGCTCACAAGAAACATCACCTCTGTTTATTTTTATTTTTTTTAATTCTTCAACAATTGAGAGTGAGACCTTTGAACTCAGTCCTACATTCGTTATTGATTGTACACTAATAAATTAAATGATGTATTCATTTTTGCTAAAATCAAAGTTTTTGAAAGTAAAAAGACAAAATTTTAGACTAGTTTGATAATCATTTAATTTTTATTTTTGATAAGCCTATAGGTATTTCAGCTTGGGAATTTCTATGATTTGTTATGTAAATTTTGAACATGTTTTAAAAAACCAAGCGACTTAGAAATGTTTTTTTAATTTTTTTTTTTAAAAATTTAATAACATTTGGAGTGCGAGTTTCGAACTTGTAACCCCTTGACCTACAAAATACCATTAAAATTTGACTTTTTTTTTTTGTTTTTAAATGAATTAAAATTCAAATATTTTCTTAAAAAGTATAAAACATATTGTAATAAATGATTAGAAAACAACTATAATTATCAAAAACAAAAAATAAAACAATTATCAAACAATTACTTAATTATACAAGCTATAGAGGGTATTTCTCAAATAATATGATAATCAAATACCAATTTTTTGACTCGAACCTGTGACGTTAAGTAGAAATGAATTAACATCAATCAAAATAATAAACTACGTCACCGATCCATTGGGTCACTTATTTTTCTAATTAGTCTCTCTCTATCCATGCTTCATTCTCTTTTCACACGATCAAAATGGATTTTTAAAAATAAAAGGGAAAGAAAATATGTTAAAACCTTCCAACACTTTAATCATTGTTTAGTATTTTATATAGGTGAGAAATTTGATTATATGACCTCTTGATTACAAGTACGAACTATGCTCTTATTGGCCATCATCAATTATGTTAACTACTATACAAAACTTTTTTTTTATTTTAAATGTTACTAGTTAAGAGAAGCAATCTAGTACTTTGTCTAAATATTTTACTTAATAATGATTTTTTGTTTGTCTTTTTTATGAAAAATACCAAGATATGTGAGAATTTGAGGACAAAAAATCGAAATGATGTGACAAAGGCAGAAATAACATTATTATATCTTGTATGAAAGTTTAAAGAAGCACCATTAGTGAATTCACAACAGAGCTCAACTACAAGCTTTTCCACAAAGAAAAGCTAAAGAACGTTTATGACAGAAAGACATTATGCTAATATGGTGTGGGTACAAACTCAAATATGTAAGTTCCTGTGATTCTAAACAAGAGGAAGTGTAAATTTTTTTTGGAAAACTTTAAGGTTCAAGACCTTAAGACATTAAATTCGAGGAATTCGTCTTCTCTGTCTTTGCTTTTCGGCTTCATTCATCCAGTCATTCAGCCATAATAGGCCCTTGTAGCCGTACATGGATATCAAGACGACCACGATCAAGAGAACGACTATTAGAAGAATGTACTTCAATGCAGCATAGAATTTCTGTTCACAAGGATTTTAGTTGAATCAAGTAAGAAAACAAATTACAGATGTCGCTCGTTTTGTATAGAAATAGCGCAAAGAGAGAGTACCTGTAGTCTAGAGATCTGCTTAACTTCTTGTACCGAGTCACGCCTTCTTTTTCGCTTCGAGACTTGCTTTTTTGTGTCAAGCTCCTTCACCTTTAACCCAAGTAATTGATTACATTTAAAATGAAATTAGTAATGGACATTGCATTTACTTTCAGTTCATACTAAAAGAAAATGAGTTTGGAGCAAGGGGAAGGAAATGATTATGGAGGGAATAGAATAGGATCACAGAAAGGAATACAGGGGCAATAATTATCTTTGTTTAAGGTGAATGAAATGGTTATGAGAGAAACCGTTAACTGTGATTGGAGTGCAGAAAATGATTATGGAAAAATAAATAGTGATAATGGGAGATACGAATAGTGATTATGTGAGGCATATCAGTTGAACCCAAACATGTATAAGGAAATTACTTCTCATCTTTGGTTTGATCCCCTTGGACCCCAGGGGATTCTTCTCTATGTTAATATTTGAGAGGAAACTGAAACATTCATTTAGCATTCAAATATAAATTTATGCAGTATGGTATGAAAAACATATACCCCGATGACTTCTGGTTTCCGTTGAGATAATTCCGACTCGACAACTTGAACTTTACTTTTGCAATCGGAACCACAGAGTAAAAGCCCATACCCAAATTGGGTTTTCGGTACGTCTTTCGGGTCACGATCGGCTTTGCGATAAGCTGCTTGCACATCCTTGCATAGCCACTCCTTTTTCAAGGTTTGGCATCCACAACGAACAGTAACCTTCAACAGATTTCAAATACAATTGGGTGATATTTAAACAAACAAATCCTTGTTATTAGTGTTCAAACAAGCAGGCACCTTTTTCGAACAGTTTTCAGGCGATGGGCATTCCCCAGGATGGCAAGTTTCAGGACACAGATGAGTGCAGTAAGGCAGCTTTCTGCAACAACAAACACCTCCAATGATGTTTAAGCATTGTTTTTTTTTAATTGGAAAAAAATATCACTAACAAGAAATACTATCTTTGACTACCTGTGGCAAGGTCCACCACAGGACCTCACAGCAATTTGCTCTTCCTGGGACAGACTAAGGTAATACATACACTCAAAAACATGAACCATTGAACTGCAGTGACATGAACGTTTTAGAAGCACTTTGCAGGGAGGACAATCTCCAGGATGGCATTTTAAGGGACATGGATGTGCACATTTTGGCCTCCTTTCCTGAGAAAAGTGGAGTCAAGAAAACTAATTAGTCTCAGACTGGAGGATGAAGTATAAACTATTCTGCTGTGGGAAAAAGACTATGCAAACTCTTATGCAAGAATAGTAAACAACAATCAAGAATAAGAAAATGTGAGACAAATAACACAGATTTAAGTGGTTCACTAAAATTGAATTAGTTACAGGGGAAAGAAACCGTTTTATTTAGAAGATAAGAATACAAATGCTAGGTAATGGGGATAAGGGTTTAAAAAAACTAGTGCACCTCGCATAGAACCCTAATACATCATTTGATCCAAATTACATAAAAACCCAACATAATTAGTTTCAGCAATTTCAACACAGACTACCACATCAAAGATGAAGAAAGCGCAAAACAAAAAATTACATGATGCATCAAAAGAGAAGATGTCAACCTTTTCACAAGGAAGATTACACTTTTCGCAAGGCTCACTCAAGTCTCGTAGGGATGATGATTGATGTTGACTCTTGAGTGCATGGCAAACTTTGGTACAGTAATGATTGGTACAGGTAAGAGGATTTCCACACAAATTATCACAAGAAAATTGTGTAATATTTGAGCAAACCATCTGAGGAAAAAAGTAGACAAAAAACAACGAGAATGAGCAAAATTAGACGAAAAACAAGACTTTGATGACCAAAGTCACCTCAAAGGGAACTAGCACAAGTTAAAATCCAAGGGCTACATGAAATCTGTAACTAACCATTCTATCAGCACCAATGTGTCGACCCAAACACGGCCTCCACAATAATTCTGGGCAAGGAGGACATAGAGAACCAGGAGTGGGTTCCTCTGGGCGAAACATCTTCTTTTTCTTTGGTTTCAAAGTGAATTCTGGTTTAGGAGGAGGCTTAGGACCATGGCATCTGAGATGAAAAGGTCGAAAAAGTTAGAACAACAAGATATAAAGCCTAATCTATGTCTTAAGAAAAGATTCATGAACATCTAAATGTTGAGCTAACCTTAATTGGCATTTGTGGCCACATGAATATTCTTCTTCACAAATCTTGCGACACGGGGGACAAGCTCCATAGTGGCATTTGTGTGGCTGAATAAATACATTTAAATTGTCAAGAAAAATGAATCATCTTTGAAGATATGGAACAGGGAGATAAGTGATGATTAGTGCATCTATAAAAGTTGTCATTTTTCAAAAAGGGAAAAATGAAATTTTATCGATGTTGGTTTGAACCAAAACCAACTATTCAATGATGCAGAGTGCATCTCAGATTCTAAAATCAATGAAATGAAGTAAGATTTTAAAAAGAGAAAGAAACTATTTGAACAAAAATCATGTGAGAAAGCATAGTTCATAGCACAAAATTACCCTCTGACTTAATTTATGACTGCATAGAGGTGGGATAGGACATCGTTTAGGGCATTTTGGAGGCTTCTGATCCATCTCAGTGCCACAGGGAACCTAATTTAGTTAGCAATACAAATACAAGATTCAGAATACAACTATCAGAGCAATAAGCAGAATTATCTGCAAAAGATCTAAACAAAATACGCCAGTACAACTTTTCTTCTGTAAAATATCGAAGCAAAATATCATGCTATGATGTACTACTGGCCAAAGTCTAGAAGCCTTATAGAATACAATATATTTTTAGAATTTATTGAAGTGAATTTAAAAAAAGAAAATTATGCATAAAATTAAATCATTTCTTCAACTCCAAGTTTACTATAACTAACCCATATATCAAATAGTATAAAATGGAATAAGATATCATATACCACTTGGTAAGAAAAATAAAGTGCCTTTCGTCAAAAAAAACAAAAAGAAAGAAAAGAAAAATAAAGTGCGAACATTTCACCTCAAAGTGAGTCTCGCCACATGAACAAGATATTGTTACCATCACTGGACAAGGAGCGCAGGGACCTCTGCAATACCAAATTGTTTATTGCTATTGCCATCATTCAAATAAAGCTCAATCTAATTTCCGCAGGAGAACTATTGAAATGTAGATCCTTGATTAATCTTTAGGCATCAATAGAACTCTTAGGCCTTGTTTGATAACTATTTGGTTTATGGGTTTCGGTTTTTGAAATTTAAGCCTACAACAACTATCTTATCATAGATTTTTGTTACTTAGATATCTACATCTTACCTATATTTGTAGAAACCAAACTAAAATTTGGAAACAAAAAAAATTAGCTTCCAAAAGCTTGTTTTTGTTTTTGAAAGTTATTTAGCATCACATACTTTCTTTAAGGAAAGATGGATACATTGTAGGAAAGGTAGAACACATTATAGGAAATTTGAGTAAAAATAGGTTTAAATTTTAAAAACCAAAAATAAAAAACAAAATAATTATCAAACGGGACCTTAGTTATTTCTAAGAATCAGTTCTTTTATTAACAGGACATAACTCTTACAAACATCATGAACATATTGGTATTCTAAACAATCATAAACTATAAAGATAACAATGGCATACCTATGACATGGGGATGGACATTTGTGGTTCTTACATCGCAGTCTCCTACCACAAATCTAAAATTTTGAAAAGTTAATAATCTTCCAGAGACATGAAGACATGTAGAACTGAATGTAAAAGCCTAAGACAGCAATATAGAAACCTCTGAGCAGGGCGGGCAGTCACCATCACAGCAGCGGCGTCTACAAGCATGGCGTCCACAGTCTCGCTGTCTTTGACACTTCCTCTCACATGCCAAATCTTGATAGCAAGGAATCTACTCTAGATTCAGTTACATTTTACCATCTCCAAACTCATTCACAATTGGATTTCTTTATCTATTTCATTCGATTTCCAGAGAATATTGAAAAGAAAAAGTACCTCTTTCCTCAAGCTTCCACACCTGCAAGACTTGAACACGACAGTTCGGCAAGTTCCAATACACGGGCCGCGGTGACATCGCTCGGGACACCTATGGTAGCCACAAGGAAGCATCTTATCACATGTAGCTCCACACAATGGAACAACAACATCACAAGGCATTCCTTCATGTGCTTTTTTCCCACACGGGCAAGTTCTTTTCCCTTTAAACGGGCACTGCCCACACTCTCCAGAGTGACACCCTTCATTACACGAATGTTTCCCACATCCCAACAATTTATTACACTCGTTATCACACCGAAAATTCCGATCCCAACATTCCCTCTTCATCTCAATCTTCCCACATTGACATTTAAACACACCAAGAATCCGACACCGCGGACAAGAACCCTCATGACAAATCTCACCACACTCATGCCTACCGCAATCCAACACTCTCGAGCACACATTGTTACAAGAAAAATCCTTAAACCCACATCGCCGAGCATCCCGAACCGACCCACAATAGCAACTAGCCTGGACTATCTTAGGGCATGAAGGACAAGGACCAGGATGGCACAATAGCAAACAATAATGACCGCAATTATGTTTCAAAGGCCTGCCACATACCTCACCGCAGGAATGAGGCAAAATCCACGGATCATCGCTAGGTGGATCCTCCAATTTCCCACAGAAACAAAAGTACCTCTTAGGAATGGAAGATTTGGAGTAATCCACTCTGCATTTAGGGCAGTTCCACACGGAATGCTCGTCCGGCCGGTCGGGGGAGACGAGAGAGAGGGTGGCGGCACGTGCGGCGGCCAAATCGGAAGCCTGGCGAGCCCAGGACTGAATGCAGAAGAGATGAAAGACGGCGAAACAGAGGGAGGAACAGGACCAGGTGGGGTCGGAGAGGCGGATGCGTTCGAGGCATATCAAGCAAGACAGTGCGCCGGAGGAGGAGGAGGTGAGGAAGGATTGGATCTTGGATAGGTCGGCGGTGGCGGTGGTGGTGGTGGATCGGCCGGTGAATTCGAAGTAGGATTTGAAAATGGAATCGGAGAGATCGAGATGACGGAGGGATTCGGATCCGCCGTTGTCGTCGTCGTCGGAATTTGAATCGGAATCGTAGATGGGTTGTTGTTGATGGTTGTGGGTTGAGATCATCCTTGAAATGTGGGGGAAGATGCAGGCCTGTGCCACTATGACGAGAGGACTGTCTTTCGTTCTTTTCTTTTTACACAAACTTGGGTTTTTTTTTTTGGGACATGAATCTGGGATTTGTTATTTTCAAAAAAAAAATAATAACAAAATCTGGGATTTGTTTATAATCTACTGATATTCTGACAATTACGATAAAAGAAAATTATCTTTAAAAAATCAAAAATATATATAAATATATATATATTAGACCTATGAATAGCAAGAAAAGAAAAAGAAGAAGAGAATTTACATGTATAACAAAAAAAATTACTTGTTGCAGCAACTTTTGGTTATTACATTTTAACTATGGTATTTTTTTTGTAAAATATTATATGTATAGTAGATTTGGTTTTTATTTTTTTATATTTCAATTTTAGCTTTTTCACATCAAGCACTAACTAAATTGATCGAAGACTTTCACCTAAAAACAAATGGAATGTTATAAAAAATGATGAAGGCCTTCGGTTGAAAGGTGATTGAGGTTATCAATTGAAAACACATTAAAGTGCAAGCATTTTAGTTATTTTAACGAAGGCGGCCCATTTGTTTTTGCTACTTCCGTAATTATTATTTTAAAAAATGCTATTTATGTTATTTTTTTTTAGTTTTTTTTGCTACATCTTTCTTTTGTGTACCTAGTGAGAATACAACAGACATAAAAACATTAAAGTAAGAGAGATTTGGGTGGAGCCCAGGCTGCATCCACCCCTTTAATAACTATAAAAAAATATCTTATAAATAAAAAAAAATTAAAAAAAGAAAAAAATTGTGGTCATTAAAGGGATAACATGTGATTTTGGTGCAACCTGAGCTCCACCCAAATCTTCCTCTTAAAGGAATTCCAATACAAAACACCATAATTTTTTACGTGGAAAAACCTCCTCAAAGCAAGGAGTAAAGAAATCACGACTAAGCTAAAATCTCTTTTATGAACAATAATGAACTATAACAAGTTCTCCTTAGTTACAACTACACGTATACAACAACACATATCTGGATCCCTATGAAAATTTTTGTCTTGCAAGGCGTAGTTGGGCAACAACATCACTGATATTCATTCTTTGACTAGGTACTTGAGCCGAACAAGAAACTCCTACTTTGAAAATGGAAAACAAGCATTCTCTAATTCTGAGTGATTGATTAGCCTGCAGAATAGTATTATTGTTGCTTGTTCCCTCCATTTCTTGAAAGCAAGTTGTTGGATTTGCTATTTGTTCTACCTGGTTGAGTGAAGTTGTAAGAACATAGTTGTTTTGAAGCATAGTATCATTGTTGCCCGCTCCCTCTAGTTCTTGAAGGCTCATTGTTGGATCTGCTATTTGTTCAACTTTGTCAGGTAAAGTGGAAAGAACATAGTTGTTCAAGGTTAAGCCATCAATGAAAATTTCATCAGTTGGCCTCTTTCCGGTGAACATCTCCAACAACAGAATGCCATAACTATACACGTCTCCATATGTCGAAACGTCGCTTCCCATAGCATACTCTACAATTTTTCATGGACAGTTGAAGAAAGAGTTAGTTAAGTTGATGAGTAGTGCGAGGAACCATGAAAGCAAACAGAAAATTTTATATAGGCTAGATTGTATTGAGCTATTCTAATCAAAGCATTCACTAGAAAAAGAAAAGAAGGAAACCAGTCACCTGGAGGTGCATATCCAATAGAGCCTCTGATACCAATGGATCCGGTTTCGGTTGATCTATTTTCAGAGGAAGTTTCAACCATGATTTTTGCAAGTCCAAAATCTCCAAGATGAGCAGTCATGTCCACATCCAAAAGAATATTGCTAGGCTTTAAGTCACAATGAACTATTGGCATATGACTACCATTGTGCAGATAATCTAGAGCACTAGCAACATCAATGGCAATACTTAGCTTTTGCTGGATTGTTAAATATCCTTGGCCATCTTCCTGGTTTATATTACCATCTGGATGAAGCCACTTTTCTAGGCTTCCATTAACTAAGAAATCATAAACCAGTGCCAGAAAATCATTTCCTTGAAAATCAATACCTGAACACGTCGAAAGAATCTTGACGAGGTTGCGATGTCGAAGGTTTCTAAGGGCTTCACATTCTGCCAAAAAACTCTTTGATGCTCTTCTGTGCTGAAGATTAAACACTTTAATTGCAATAACACTTCCATCCTGACTGAGAGTTCCTTTGTAGACAGACCCATAACCACCAGCTCCAATTAGATTATTGGGAGAGAACTCATTGGTGGCTTTGAAAATGTCATTATAAGATACAACAAGATATGAAGCTTTTGGTAATGGATTTGAATCCACCTTATTCTTTTTCTTCCTTGACCAAAGAAGAAAAACAATACATATGACCAAAACACTTCCCACCAATCCACTAGAAATTGATATGATTACTTTCAGTCTCAAAGTTAGTTTCTGCTTTGTGGGATTATCCAAACTGCATCTTGATAGATTCCATTCAGGCATACCACCACAAAGTAGCTTGTTTCCAATAATGGAAAAGGCAGTTTTGTTTTTGAACACTCCTTGTGTAGGAACTTCACCTTCCAAACTGTTGAAAGATAAATTTAAATACTTTAAAAACTCAAGCTCCTGCAAATATGATGGAATTTTGCCCGACAAATTGTTCCGAGAAAGATCGAGTTCTTCGATACCTCTCAAGAACCTCAAAGACTGAGGAATAGAGCCCTCAAGGAAATTCCCTTCTAAGTGTAGAAATTCTAAGATTGTGCAAGAACTGAGACTAGGTGGAATAACCCCAGTTAGCATGTTGTCAGTAATATACAAGTAGCCAAGGTTTACCAATTTTCCCACTTCCAATGGAATTGAACCAGTCAAATAATTCTCAGACAGATCTAGACCAATTGATAAAGAGGATACACTAAACAATTCTTTTGGTATTGTACCAGTTAGATGGTTTTGAGAAAGTGCTAGCATCAACAAATTTTTGTTTTCTCCAAGACTCTGTGGTATGGCTCCTGTCAAGTTGTTTATCCTCAAATTACATAACCCTAATGAAGACATGTTTCCAAAAGATTGGGGGATTGCCCCAGAGTGTTTGTTCATATTCAAATAGAGAGAATTCAACTGTTTTAGTTTTCCTATTGAACTTGGTATGGGACCAGTCAGTTGGTTGTATTCCAGACCCAATGCTTCTAATCCAATGAGATTCCCAATATCAGTTGGAATGGTTCCATGAATATCATTATTTCCAAATCCAATAGTTTGGAGCTTTGTTGAGAAGTTGCTTAAATATTTTGGAAACACCCCACCAAATTTGTTGTCACTTATGGCTATACTAGTCAAATTGGTGCAGTTGACAATAGTAGACAAAAAGTTTATGTCATCAACAAGATTGTTGTCAAATAATACAAGATCCTCGAGTTCACGCATGCTCACTAAGCTAGGAACTTTCCCTGTAAACATGTTTGAGGCGATGTTAAACGCCACAAGTTTTGAGGCATTGGATAGTGTAAAAGGAATTGGTCCACTGAATTGATTGGTGAAGATTTTAAGAGTCTGAAGGTTTGGGAAGTTGAGGCCTAAATCTGTAGGGAGACTACCCTCAAGCTGATTTACAGGAAGTGAAAAGAGTTTTATGGATGAAAGGTTGTAGATTGAGGAAGGGATAGTACCTGTGAGTTTGTTTGCCCCAATAGAAAAAGATGACAATTTTTTCAACTTCCCAAAAGTACTAGGAATACTGCCATGAAAATTATTCAGAGTGGCCCAGAAGCCAGTTAAAGATG
>JBBMKA010054500.1:0-18605 GCA_037833695.1 Sechiopsis laciniata
ATAATTTCATCAACAAATATATTTTTATTTGAAAATTAAAGGGGTAAAGTATAGAAAAAAATATTTAAAAAAAAAATTAGACGGGGCGAGGATCGGGGAATCGGGAACGGGGAATACATTCTCCGTTCCCCACCCCGTTAGAGGCGGGTCCCCGTGGGGAAAATGGGCACCTCTAAATGTGGGGGCCTAGGGACAAACTACGCCGGTCCAGTTACGCATACCTAAAGACTCGAAAGTGATGCCACTGATCTACAGTAGTGCGAGGCGCTCGACATTCAACTGTAGCAACCTGAATACCACCGATGTCTGAAGCTAAGAACCGGCCAAGGCAGGCTTGCACCATTGGAAGGGTTTTGTTCTAGCAGGCTACAGACTAGGCTTATGCTGACGTGGTGAGCTAAACCACACCCGACTGTCGGGGGCAGGATCCTGTCCTCGCTGGTCCCGATCTGTGGGGACAAAGTAATTTATGTTCGCTCTCAGCCTCTGGATGATGACAACCTGACAAGTTCTATCTAAGAATACTCGACCCTGTTCCCTATCAATCAAACATGCTCAACAACATATAAATCCTAGCATGGTTCTACGAGCTTAAAACAGAAAACAAAGCACGCTGGAAGAACAAACCTAGCATGGCACTAACATGTGGAAACAAGAACAATCATGCTAGCAGAACAGAACAACATATAATCCTATCCACTAAACATGCTCGTAAACAGTAAACAGGCAACAGAATGCAATCAATAAATATTTCGTTGGGCCCACACAACCTCGGTAAGAAATTCTTACCTGGAAAGCAAGCAGAACGAACACACAAAATAATGCTCTTTGAGCTGCAGAACTAACTGATAAACAACCTAGGTAATATAATGATAACAAGTACAAATAATTAATATCTAAGCAGCTCACAAACTAGGCAACCAACTCACAAGGCTCGGAACAAAGGATTACCCAAAACTGAGAAGAACAGGCTCGGCAGCACGGCCTCGGAGAAGGTGGCAGGGCGCTGGGCTATGCGGGCTCGGTGAATCTGTGCGGGGCTAGGCGAACGCGAGCGAGTGTGCGGGTGAAGATGCGTGGCAGTGCTGCGGAATGAGCACGTGCATGCAGCAGCTCTCGACGAAACATTGTGGCGAAGCCTTGCGATCACGAGGGCTGCGATCGCTGGTCTTGGCAAAGGCGAGCAGGGCATGCGGCAGGCTTGGCTCGGCAGCGACGCGGCGATGGGGATCCGGTGTGAACGTTCGGTTGCGGTGATGCTCAATGCGTGCGACCTTGCGACGGGGCTGCTCGGCTGCGGCTAGGGATTGGCGACCAAGGGGCTGTTCCTCTCTGATAACTCTCAATTAGAGAGTTATTTAGTCCTCTTTAGGATGTATTTAGTGAAGAAATCATGCATTATCATTACACTTGGATGCATAAAACCACCTTAAGGCAAATAATTAGTTATAAAACACGATGCATGTTAGAAAAGAGGCAAGGATCAGGAAAACAGAAGAATTAAGAATTTTTTGTGCTAAAATGTTAAGGTTTACAGCATTATCAATAACATTTCTAGAATCCCCACTTTTGCTAAGTGTTTTTTATCATTGCAGGGATTGAAGGTTCTAAAAGCATTGAATTCATGCTTGAATTAGGGGAATCTGATGAAAGAAAAGATTAGTCATTCGGAAGCGAGCTAATGTTGTAAGCATTCGATCAAAAGGGGGACAACTTCTGCAAAAAGGCTGCCAACTCTGCATCTGCGTTAGAAAAGCTGAAAAGGCAGATCTTGTTGGCTGGGGAGAAAAAACAAGGGCCATTTTACCCTAGAATCAAGACCGTTGATCGTGGGCAAGTTGGGGTGTATATAAAGATCATTTTGGCTGGAGAAGAAGAAGGAGATAATTCCAATTCTGGTTGTAGCCTTGATTTCAGAGCAACTTGGAGAGGAGTCATCATTGTCTGAAGCATCCGTTCAACGTTTTTTTTTTTTTATGAATTTCTTCCTTTAGTGTTTTCTCCTGTTTACATTATGTAATCTTGATATTGTAGTTTCATTTTCTGGTTGTAGTCCATGTTTCCGCACAATATTGCTTATACTTTTTGGCTTAATAATATTTTGTAGTTTTTCTCTTGTTTTCTTCTGTTATTCATGTTCTGCATCCTCCTAGTTCTATTCTAAGCGTTACATACCTGTTGTTTTGTTATTTGAAGTAGTTGCATGATGTTTACAGCATTCACATACTCTGCTATTGTTTCTTTTACTATGATCATGAGCTAAGTGAGGGTTGAGGGGACGAGGGTGTGATGTATGTTCCTCGGGTGAGCAGGGGGATGTTAGGCTAAGACAGAACAGGCGTTGTAATAAAAAGTGTGTTTCGACTAATCATCCATTCATGTTTGCTTGTCTTTTCATCTCGAAATAGAGAAAGATTAAAGATAACCTATTCATGTCCATTAGTTTCAATGTTAGGACTCCTACTTGTTAAAGAGGGAGGCTAGAGATAGTCGCCTCGCTAGTGCGCATTTCATTGTTTTTAGCTTCGAGTTTTGATGTGAGAGTTTAAGCTCGAAGAGAATGAATGCATCGTGAGAACGGGCATTAGACCACGTGTTGTGCGGAGTCTGTTTCTTACCATAGCCTCACCCGTGTTGCATGTTAATCACACTCAACCTACCCTTAACCCGAGCCTGTCATCTCATTGGAGTATTTGCTACTGTTTCTAGCATCTATTTTAGCACTATCACAGTACACATTTTGAATATACTGTTATTAGTTTGCTTCTGAAGTTAGTAGCATCATCCATTTGCATTTAAATTCGCAGTCCAGTAGTGTTTTAAGCATTTTCGTCGCACTTGAATGTTATTAAACTTATTATTTAATAAAAATTATCACACGCCAAATTTTCCTTTATTTTCTATACTTGACTTTTCGATTAACACTTATCTAGAGTTAAACCAGTCCCTGTGGAGATGACTTGTAAATTTATCACTTGATTGCACATGACCACGTATACTTGCGTGCCTATCTGTTGAATGCTTGAGACATCGTACATTTTAGTGCATTATACAATTAGATTCTTATCGATTAATCAAGCAGTCCCAGATATTGATCACTCTCGGCTAGGGCGATGGATCTCGGCAGCAAGGAGGGTTCTCGGCTACGGTGGGTGTGAGGCTTGCGATGGAGATGGGGTTTCGGCAGTGGGAGAGGAAGAAGAAGAAGTCGATCGTGGAAGGGGAGGGAGTTTGTGAATTGGGGTTTCTATACGAATGAGAACGGAGGAAAATGTAAACCTTTTCTTTAGATCGATCAAATAAATCCTCCAACGCCACGTGTCAAAATCAACCAGCCTTTGAGTCCCAGCGAAGGCAACTTTTTCCCTTTTTTCTCTTTTAAATTAAAAACCTCCAAATCCTTAACCATCCAGCTTCGAGTCCTAGCGAGGGAAAACTTAACCAATTATTTTTCCCTTTTTCTCTTTTAACCAAAAAGAACCTCCAAGCTTCCTAAAATACAACTCAGCAAATGACAGAAACAGCCCTAAAACCCTGGTTAATTACAAAACCGACCCTGAAGGCAAAATTACCAAAATGCCCATAAAGGCTCAAACTGCCCTAACGGCCCAACCGAACAACCAAAAAACAACCGAACATACCTGGGAAATCGGAATAGAAAACTAGACCGTTACAACTCCTCTTTAGTCCATGAAATAATAAAACTATTAGTTACCATAAAATAATGTTGACTCAATGATAATTAAACTAATTTTAAATTTCAATTTATTGATGAAATAATTATTTTAACTTTTACATAAATTTAATTCTTAAAAAAAGGTATAAAAGTAAATTAAAAGAACACAGAAATACTAAAAGTGAGTATTATTTAAATATAAAAAGTAAAAGTATTTATTTATGAAATATAGATATCAAATTGAAATTAAATATCAAAACCTATAGAGAATAGAGACAATAATTTTCACTTAATTGTTTATTTCAGTTTGGATGTGTTGGTTTAGTTCAGTTTCGACATTTGACTTTTTATAATATGTCGAGAGGATATATCTTTTCCCACGTTAAGTTTAAATATAAAATATAATATTGTAAAGGAAAATAACATCAATTTGAAACTTAGGGGGTGTTTTGCTCCAAGTGAGATGAGATGAGAGGAGAGGAGATGACAGAAAAACCTTGTTTGGAGTGGAGGGAAAGTAGATGAGATGTTAAAGTATCTGATTTTTTTAAATCTTATTCTTATGTTTTTTTTTAATAATGAACTTATTTTCAAATCTTTAGCTATTAACACAAGTATGAAAATATAACTACTATCCTAAATAAATTGTAAGTAATATAAATTCAATATCATACCACCCTTAATCATATTAATGTTCATATTCAAAAGAAACAGAGTTTCAATAATATTATGTACAACATAATAAGCATGAGGTCAAAGTTTTGAATCTCTCACACCTAAATATTTTTGAATTAAAAAATAATAATGAGTAAAACTTCACACAAAAAAATGAAGTTTGACTAATCTAAAATATTTGTAAATTTTTATTTATTTCAATATTTGTTAGACTTAAATAATAAAAAAAAAATTAAAAATACCAAGATTCTATTTATTAAAAAAGAATGAATTAAAAAATAAAAATAAAATAATTTAGTTAAACCAGTTTTTATAAAATCTTGATAGTAATTTTTTTATTATTAAAAAAGAAATTATTTTTTTTTAGTAGAGGAGGACCAACTCTCAAATAATATGAGAGTTACATACCAATTTTCGGACTCGAAACTTCATTTAATTGAAATGAATGACATCTCGATAATAATTATTACATGAAAGTAAAAAGAAAAAAAGAAAAAAAGTAGTGCCCTCAAATTTTGGAATTTATTGTTTTTTTTTATGTAAAATAAATCTCAATTCCTATGTTGACTAATACAAGTCTTAGAACTCATAGTTGTTTTTTTTTATATACAAACAAGACTCTCAAAATTATTTAAATTAATTTACTCCCTTCCTAAAAAAAAAAAAAAAAAAAAAAAAAAAATTATAGATGCACTTCTACTAGTATTTTAAAGTCTAGCTCAGTACAAAAGTAAAAAAATTTGAACCTCATTTTTATAACAAATAAAATAAATTCAATAATTTTAAATTTATTGAAATAAGTTCATATTTTTTAACTTATGATAAATTATGAACAAAAATTCAATGTGTATAAATTATTTAAATTGAATTGTTGTTTTAATAATAAATTGATGTACATATTATTAATATTAAAAAATACATTATTTTATAACAATATTTTTTTAATTATAAATTTATAAATACGTTTATTTCTAAACAATTAAAGTTTTATAAACTTTTTTGTTATTAAAAATGATTAAACAAAAGAATAGAAAATATTTATTCTTTTACAAATAAAAAATATTAAAATTTATTATCATATATCAAGAGACAATATATATCTATTTATTTTAATTTTAAAATTGATTTAAGTAAACATTTGATATAATAATAATATAATTATTATAATTATATACCGGTATATTAATATATTTAAATAATAATAATATTATAACTACATATATATCAAACATAAAAAAAATATAAAAAAAAAGAGTAAAAAAATACAAATAAAAAAAAATGTTAAGAAAAAAAAGAAGATAAAAAAAGATGAAATGATGAACACCTTGAACCAAATAAAGTATGGGAGGCCCAACACCACCTTTCATCCAAAATCAAACACACCCTTAATATTTTCATGAACGTGCCATGGTATAATTTATTTGGCAATTATATATTCAGACTTCAGAGTGTTTTGTTGGGGGGCAACGAGGAATCAGATCAGAAGAGGAATTGTTTAATAAGAAACCATGGCGATGGACAGACAAGGTAATAAATGTCTGTCTGTTTGACCAATTTGTGTGTTGACTTTACACTTTACAAACACCATCTCAAATTTGTCGCTTTTTTTTCCCTTAATATAAATATATTAATCTTAGATCGAATAAGTTCAAGCTTTATTGACCATTTATAATTTAATGTCTAAAGTTATGGGAAAATGTTGTAAGACAAATGTAGCATAGTAAGACCATATTTAGTGTATTTGATTTTCATCTTTTTAGCATTTTTATTGTAAGATGGATTATCTTTTTACCATGTGAATCATCAGTGAAATAACATTGAGTTTATTGTTTTGGTAGTTCGGTCATAAAATTTTTTTATATTCATTGAAGAACATTCAATTTTGTGTCTAATAAATCGTGAATTTATTTAACATTTCTTAAATTTTATTGGACATTTTACTAAAATACCAAATATAAATTTTAAATTTAAGTCCAACATATTCGTTAGTTAAAAAATTGTGAATATTCAAATGATGCGTGTAAGAAAACCTACTAAATATTTCTTAAATTTATAAATGAATCATACGCAATCATAAAAAATTAGAGATTTGATGTTTGTATTTCTTTAACAAAGAGAGAGTGCGAGTGCATAAGGAAATAGAAATGAACCAAAAAAGAAAAAAGAAAATGATATCACAAAGTTGACTTTGAAACAAACCTCCCCATGGATTCTTGGATCTGGGTTTTCTTAAAAAGATGATTTTTTATTTTATTTTTTTTAGAATTCCAATGCCAATAGGCCTTAAAAAACCAAAAGAAAATTCATCTCAAAGTCCACAACTCAGTCTTTTTAGGGTTTAGGGTAAGAAAAACAATTTGGGGTTCGAGGATTTAGGGTTTGGCTTTTCTTGGAAGACACCTCTTTTGTTTGGTTGGTTGCTTTGACTTGGGGGATTCTTCTGTTTGGTCACGTGAACATGTGTCACCGACAAACAATACTGATGGATTCCTAACCACACGCCACAGACATCATTGCTTCTGTTTATGTTCTGTCTCATTGTTCACTTTCTTTCTTTCTTTTCATGGATTTATCCAACTATTTTCACTTTGGGGTTACTTTTTCTTTTCTAAAAGGTGAATCTTTTCTACCCTTTTTGACATTTCACTACTTTGAGCACTTTCTACAAGCTCGACAATAGTGTTTAAACTCATGCTTATTTAAGTTCTTAGTGTCGGAAGCCACTCTACACGCAGATTAACTATTCTTAGAAAGCTACTCTACGCACATATTAACTATTCTTATGAGACAATTATGTGACTTCAGAGAAGTTAATTCTTAAGTAACTAGCCAACATAAATGAACAAGAATTAAAACTTTAGAACAATTGGCCACAAAAGAAATAGAAAATTAATTTATAAATTCTCTTAATCTATAAGAGAGTCTAGAATGGTTCTCCAACAACTAAAGATGAAATCGATTACTCGATTACGTCCGCAGCCCACAAAACTTGTACTATCTTGCAATGTTAAGGATTCAGCATGGACATATGACTGATGATTTATTGCTTAAATTTGCCATTATTTTCATGCTAGTATTGAGCAAAATTTGAACAATAAATATGGCAACTAAAAAGGAGAAACATTACTAGTAAACCTGGAGTTTTCAACAATAAAAAAACAAGCTCAGTTCTTGTCTGGGAAAGCAAAGGAGCTGATATCAATATCAAGCTGCAACTGATCAAAATTTGGGCTTCCCCACTGGAAAATTAAAAAATAAAATAAAATAAAGAGAAGCAACAAACAGGACTTATGGTTCGACTGTACAATGTAGAGCAGTTCCATTTCCCCTACAGTCTAATGTTGCCGCTACTCGGAGCTCGAGTACAGTTAGTCTTCGAGCTGTCTTCATAAACTTGATTAGAAAATCAGAAGAAATCGTATGCTCGGAGAGCTCAGAACCTAACTGGTGTCTTTAGACCACATGATCATGATTTATAATGAAGAAAATGGTCAAGATTACCGAAAGGCTAAAGTACAGCAGGTTCAGTTTCCCCGTCCATTCTAATGTTGCCATTACTTCGAGGATAGGTGAATGGCAAGTACATTTAGTCTTCTAGCTGTCTTCATAAACACGGTGCGTCCGGAGAGTTTGGAATCTAACAGTGCCATACAGACCACATGATCATGGTTAATACCTGAAAGGCTCAATGTAGAGCAGTTCCATATATTCTAACTAATGATGCCGCGACTTTGAGGATACGTGAGTATAGTTAGTCTTCTAGCTGTTTTCATAAACTCGCTGCGAAAACCAGAAGAAATCGCACTTAGTGAGAGTTCAAAATCTAACAGTGTCTTTTAGACCGACCACATGATCATGATTGATAATGAAGAAAATGACTCAATGGTCAAGATTACCTGAAAGGCTCCTCTCCGGGATGCCTTATAGCACCAAGAGCATCCTGATAAATAACAGAATTCAGCATCCCTGAGCTTCCTACACCAAACATATTGCCAAGCTTTCTATACAATTCGTCGTATGATCCAAGGACCGATAGATCAAGAGTACGGCTGACATTCTCGTTCTCCATAAACACCTGGCAAGGACCAGTGTCCAAGCTAAGACCAGTTTTGTCCGGACCGTTGTACGAGGTAGATGCTCCATCTGATGAATTCTCCAATGACCCATTCTGCTGTGATGACAAACCAGAGCCGTCTGAAGGATTTGATGCTTTCTCTAGATTTGCATCGGATCCATTCATCGTATCTCCAGAAGAGCTGTTAGAATTCTGTTGATTAAGAAGAATGATTTTGCCAAACAACATGATATGAGCTGGTTGTGTTTCTTTGATTTCTTTTGAGCTTTGGGTGTGATTGCGCACTGTTAGCCAATGAGGAATATTATCAGGGTTTTTAATGCCTCCAAAAAGATCCTCACCACGGATGCTAGGAAGAGGAGTGGCACCATCGAGGCGCTTAAGACCTGCGGGAAATTGTCTCGAAGGTGGTTTGCTGATTTGGAGGTTGGATGAAGAGAGTCCAAATAGAGTATGCCTGGCTCCCTGTATGCCTGCAGGAATGTTGTTAGCTATAATGCTTTGGAATGGGTTGGTTGCATCGAAGAAATTGGTGGAAAATGATGGCATTGGAAAGTGACTAAATAGGGAAGTTTCTGCCGGAAGCGGAAACCGTTGCTTCTTTCTCGGTGGCGAGAAGGGGGAGACATGGATAGCTGGCATGTTTACTACCACTTCAACCAACCATGGGTTGACACTTTTCACATTTTGCAGTAAATCTGGTTCATCCCATGTCACCTACAATAACAACGAGACATTGCAAAAATTAAAAGCAAAACCTTCAAATCAACCATAATGCTTAAAATGAGAACAAAAGAAATGGCCAATTATGAGGCCAGAAAGTGGCCAATTATGAGGCCAGAAAGGTGTACTATAACAAAGTTCATATTCCCAGACAGTCTCAGGAAAACACCCACTCAACAGATAAAGCAAATGAAGTAACTTTGATGTCTACATGATTGGGGCTTACAAATTGTGTAAACAATACAGACACAAATTGAAATAAACAAACCTGCAGCATTCGCCATGGAGAACCAGGCCATCGATTAGGATCGGCTAAGTGGATAGCAGATATAGTTCCCATAAACCAGCTAATCCGAGATGAATCCTCAGTTTCGAAAGGCATCTTAAACCTCATAGCAGGAAACCATTGAATTTGCATTGCAGTTCTTACAGTAGAGGCTCTAACAACAAACTCTGGAGTACCAGCACATGGATAGTACACAATTTCAAAGGGCTTGCCACTGGCAGCAAGCATTGCAGCTTCGATCACACATTCGATCTTCACTTTCCCATTCAGATTCGCATTTGAATTTCCTCTTACTAATCTGCCTTCATTCTCCCTCGAGAAATCAGAATACCCCACAAGTGGAGAGCCTGAATTTGCTGGGTTCCACCCAGGTGAGTAATCAATTCCACAACCAAGTCCCCTCTTGGCTCGCCTAACTCCAAGACAAAGATCACCCGTTTCTGCCCTCAGGAAAACAATTGAGTCCCCGGCAACAAGTTTCTTCTGATTCACAAAATTACTCCACCCAGTCGTCAAGAGGTGGCGACGGGGAGTCCCTCTGTATATATGCCTAAACCTCCAAATCTCACCATGAACATCTCTGGCAAGAAGGGTCTGAACAGGAGGCTCTGCAGAGTAATCCAACCGAGGAAAGATTGTCTCAGCACAATAACGGGGCACAGAGAACCCTCCGCCATTGTTAGCATCAGATTGTGTCAATGTCTTGGCAAAGGAGGATGGTTTTTCCTGATTCCTAATTTCATTGCGGCCAAGAAGCTCGTCGTCGTCATCCAAATCAAAATCATCGTTTCTCAGTGGAATCAACCTTATCTTAATAAAAATCTCATCCGTTTCAGGATCTGCCATATATTTAGTGGCATACACCCTGCAAGGAATGTGGGAAGGAATCCGAGCATTCCCGAAATCGACATTCCCATTCCCCTGTGCATGCTCGGCGTGGCCCTGGGGAAAGTAGACTACCTTTGAGTTAATGGAAGGCATTTGAACCATCCCACCAGCACAGGCATGCCAAAGCTGAGAATCTAAACACTTCTCATGGTACCTCATTGGCTCTATCACTGAATCCATTCCTCTATTCATAATCAAACCAAAAAAAAAAAAGCCTGCAAGTCACAGAAGTTTTCATTGCTTATTGATTCTAAATCCAAATCCTCAGATAAATGAAGTAAACAAACCAGATGAACAGCAATCAATCAAAATCCTCTGTTAAACAATTACAAAAATTGGGAACATGCAAAAATCCTTAAGAACAAAAAGCTGATATGCCTAAGCCTGATTACAGGAGAACAAACCAATAGGGAATAAATAAATAAAAATCCATAAACACTCAAAAGCTGAATACCACCAGATATCAGAAATCGGCAACAAAAGCAAGCATATAGGCATTTTTCTCATAAAAATGAGCAAGAAAAACATAAATATCCCATCAGTTGATCTATTATGATTTTCCCAGAAGCAAAAACACATCATCAAACAATAAATCATATACCAATGCATATATCTCTCATACCCTGAATCAAATGTTGACCGTACAAATTGGCAATCACAGAGGATGAAACTCCATTGAACAACCAAACTCAAATTCTCGTAGTCATACACAGAACTAAGATTCCAAACAAAACCCACTCCGATTCTTCAACAATTACCTCTAAATCCCAAATTGGAGCCCGAAAAAAAAAAAAAAAAACTAGAGCCTAATTCATCAATTCAAAGCTCCCGATTCAGACACAGAATTCGAATCTCAAAACCCAACAACACAACCAAAGAATTTGCCCCAATTATTCCGAAAACAAACGGATAAAAGAGAAATTTCCAAGAAAGAAAGAGATTAACAGTGTGAAATTAGAAGTGAAAGAAGAATTGAAAGATAAATTAGTGATAAAAGGCGTCCGTACAGAGAGATTTGAGCTAGAAATGGAGTGCGTTCTTCATGAACAAACTCTTTTTTCTTCGCCGACCTCACTTTAATTTGCCAGTGAGAAAGTGAGAGATCTATTTATATTATTATTCTCATCTCCAATTATTTTCCCTTTTTTTTCCTTTTTTAATATTATCTTTTTTAAATCTAAAAAAAAAAAAAACATTATCTTTTTTATTTTGTTGAGTTCATTTAATTTATTTAATCTAACGGCCCTCCTAAAAATACTCCATTAAATGATCTTTTCTTCCATCTCATTACGGATTTTATTTTTAACTAAAATTAGTGTGTTTAAAAATTAAAAAAGAAAAAAAAAAACTTGTTTCTTATTCCGTAAATATACCATTTTGTTCGGCATTTTAGGTTGTTTCATATCTATAATTTTGATAACCAATTTTATTCCTATCTTTGAAGTTAATTTATATTGAAAATTTGTTTAATAATTAATAATTTAATAAACAACATAAACATGTTCTTACAGAAAAGTTATTTGTGAGCCATAGATTAATTTTAAACTTTTTTTTTAAGTAATTAAGATTAGACATTTCAAATGGTAACACAAAATAAATAGATAAAATGGATGTTTTAATCTTTTTATACACAAAATAATATTAATAATAAAATAATTTGAAACATTTTTTTTTATATATTAGTTAGTTTAACAATATTTGAGCAGGGATTAGAACTTTGTTTTTTATAAAGAATAAGATGATACATATTTATTAGTGTGGAAAGTATGTTTACTTTGACTTCAAAACATTTTTTTTATTAATTTATTTGGACTTTCCTCGTGTTTTTTACTAAAACAATTATGACAATTGTTTTACCGATGTTGTAAACTAATATATATTTGAAATCAATTTACATTTTCTGTTCCATACAATTATGCGACTGAATCGAGCACAAAACACACATTTATATCGATTGAAACATGTTTTTTAGTGAGTTTACTTTCATTGGACAATTTATTATGAGTTTTTACCACGATGTTGTGTTATTTACTATTTTGGTCGATCGTAATGTCTTATGTTTTTTTAATAAATAATATACTGTACTAAATTTCATTTCATAAAAAGAAAAATTGTCATTATAATTTTGTTGGATTAACTTTTTCCATTTTACGATTGAAAAAAACACCCCTATTTTTTGCAACAAAATGCAATTTCCCCCTTTTCTTTCGTATTATAGTTAGAAAAAATTGGGGCGATATTTTTTCAAACAACGTCGAGTCCTTACGTAAAAAAATACCTTTTATTAAAATAAAATTTAAAAAAAAAAAAAAAAAAAAAAATACTAACTTTTTAACATAAATAAAAGGAAGTATGCCAATTTTTTTTTTTTAAAAAAAAATTAGTTGTTAGATCTGAGGTCTAACAACCACATCCCAAGACGACCACAAATTCAGCCACGCATTCAGGTGTCCTTTTCCTTCTTCTTTCATGTTTGATCTCCATTTTTTTTTTTTTAAATAACATTTTATTTTTCCTATTCTATTTATTGATTTTACTTTTTTATGACTATTCTATTTATTGATCGAAAACATCGATTTGCTGTAATTTTATTTTATTTCAATTTATTTTTCCTTTCCCGCCTTGTAGTCCGTCCTTACTCTCCTTCGTAGCGCGTGACTTCACGATATCTTTTTCTCTCTCTTTTATATATATATATATTCTATAAAAGAATTGAGTGATTCAAATCTTTCACCTTTTAGTCATTGGATTTACACTTTATTTATTGGTGACTTCACAAGATCTCTAGCTTAACTTAAAAATATAATTAAAAAAATTATATTTAATGTTCTTTTAAATGACATTATTATTTATATATATGAATTATGTAGCACACCAAATAAATGTTAATTCAACAACATTTAAATTTGAAATGAAGTACTTGAATTTATAAAAAAATTTATTATCAATTTATAGAGTATATAATTGAGTTAAGCTTTTGTTAGTAACGTTTGAGAATTTTTGAACCTTCAAAAAAAGAAATTTAATATAGCATACATATACAATTTAATTTGGTAACATATTAACTATTCGGTTGATTTTTTGCTTGCGTATATGATATAAATCGCTCAAAATCTTACCTACTACATCTTGTCGTATTACTTAGTTTAGGTTCATCTAGACTTTCAACGTTTGAGTTTTCGCTTTTTAATCAAATATATATTTAAATATTTTAAATATATATTTGAAATATAGTTAATATTTGTGTAAGATCACTTCACTATAAAAATATGATTCTACATTTTCTTAAATAAACAATAATTTTATCCTAAAAAATACAATTAATAATTTGTCATAAAAAGAGATTTGAAATATATAAATCTAAGAATTTCTAATTCAAAATACCTGCCATAGCAATTGAGTTAAACTTATTTTTGACGAATATCTTTAGTGCGAGAATTAATATCAAACCAAATCAAATTTTAATGCTAAAATAAAATGGGTTTGCTTAAATATAAATTTAACGGTCACATATCTCTCTTCTTTTTTAATCTATAGATTCAGATTCTCTTACCTTTTAATGATACTAAAATAACTGGTATATATTTAAATTGACATTTACATGCTCATGTTAAAGAGAAAAAAAAAATTCAAAAAAATAAAAATAAACAATAAACAAAATTTGTGGCACCATCCACACAAATAGGTTTCTCTACTTCTCAAGAGTAGAGAAGTAATTCTCTAATAGTTACTGTTTTTTTGGTAATATTTATGCTATAATATTTGAAAAAAAGTCATAACAGCAATAATAATATACATAAAGAAAACAAAAAGAGAATAGCGAAAGATGGTGATTAATTTAATTGACATAAATCACTGAAATGAAGGGAAGGTAGAGACAACAAAAGGGGGAACCATGGTCAAGTTTTTTTTTTTTTTTTTTTTATTATATATATATATATATATAACCATAGTCAATTTGTGTTTTTTTTTTTTTAAAAAAAAATTTTATTTAAACCATAGTCAAGGTTAGGTTGAGATCATTCCTATCTCTCCGGAGTTAACCATGGTTAAGCGTTAACTAAATCCCGACTTTCCAAATTGTTGTTGTTTTTTTTCTGTTATTTAATTTGCTTTCCTCATTTTTAGGTATTGCCAAACATTTGGCAAGTTCAACACATGAAGGGCATTTATGTCATTTTGTCTCTTTATCTTAGATTTGACTGTATTTTGCTTTTCTTGTTTTAGTATAAATTGGGAGTCAGGAACCAACAAACTAATATTGTTTTGTTGGTTGGACCAAAGTGTTTGATTTCATTTCGAATATATTGACTAATCTTATAGATAGATACAACATTTATTTCATTGTGTTAGATTTTAATATTTTAGGTAGGTGGGTTTTTTTTTTTGAGTCCTACACATTGAGTGCGGAGGATTATCTTAGGTAGGTGGACGTTTATGTGAGCTTTTGAGTTTTTTTTTTTTTTTTTTTTCGTACTTGAAATTATTTGATCAAGTTGTCACGAAATGTGTTTGAAAGGTACACTACACTTTTTTTTTTTTTTTTTGAAATTAAATTACAACATGTCACTTCAATTTTAATATTCTAAAAATAAGGTCAACTAAATCATAATTCAAAAATTGTGATGTGAGATTATAGTAACCTAACAAGTTGTGAATTTAAATTTTGTCAAATAAAAAATAATTTTAATTTTGAATTCAAACTATAAAAATATATATATTTCAATAGTATAATGTACATTTTGTAGTTTAATTTAAGGTTAAATTACGACCGATTATTTTAGGCTTAAAATTTTAAAAAGAATAACCAATTGGGGTGTGTTTTTAGATATCTTTAAAAAATGAAGGATAATACTTAACAAGGATTTTGAGTAGTTATGAAAAGTTCGAAAAAGATAAAAAGTTATTTGAAAATAGTTATGAATGACGGTGACAAAAATAGTCATTTGGATAATATTTTATTGTGGAAGTGATACATTTATAAAGGAGGAAGTTTTATAAAATTTTTGTAAGACTTTTTAAATTTATTCTTTTCAAATAGTCAATCAATTTATAAACAAACCATTTAAATCGTATGCCCAAACACACCCTATTCCCTAATCTTTCTTGATATTTTACTCAACAAGCGGGGCCTCACACGTGTATTACTGATTACGTGAGCATGTAATTTTATTTTATTATTTTTTTTTAAATGCATAATTTGAACGATTTATTTGTGTGGACAAAATTTTCATTTTTTAAACACAATAAAATTACACCAAGTCAAACAAGATTTAAACATATCTAAAAAAAATTTGGGTCTGTTTGGATAAAGAGTTTTAAAATGAAAGCAATGATTAAGAATGATTTAGTGACGATGAAAAATTATTTGGATAGATAGATCATGAACGATTGTAGCAAGTTAGAAGAGTTATAAATGACTTTGACAAAAAACTTACATTTAAATAGATATTGAATTCTGAGTTTTTATAGTAGAAATAATATATTTGTAGGAATTTAAGAAGGGTTTTAGGAGGATTGTATGGAGTTTTTAAGGTTTTTGTTGAGTTGTTCTATGCAAATGTGGAATTGGATCAATCCCTAATCAAACAAACTCATATATGAGTTTAATCTATCGTAGTTAGTTGTTTATAAATTAATTTTTTACAAATTTTTTTTATATGTGAATAATATAATTAGATTTGATGATTTGTCTCGTAAAATAGTTAATACGTGTTTATAAGTTGACCAGAATAACTATGAAATATAAAAATTTGTTGGAAATATTCATTTTGTGGCATTTATCCTTCAATGTGAGGAGTTTTTAACATATTTATAAGAGATATAAGTTATTTCATACACTATCAATTAGTTTTTAAATGAAATTTATATTATTTAATATAGTATTAGAATTCTACATGAATATTGAAGCGGATATTTCTGATTCACAAATTTAAATCTAATATAAATTAGTCTTCCTTATAATGGTATCATCGTAATATTGAGGCCGAACACGTGTTATTCAATAAAAATATATATGTAAAGAAAAGTCTAAAGCTTGACCTTAAATTATACCCATTATCATGGTAAGAGTCAAAAATTCCACGAGGAAATGAATGATTTTGTAAAAGTTAAAAGGAAGAAATTTCAGAATAAATGACAAATAAATCAGACATTCTGGAAAAAGGAATCTACCAGAGAACAATGGAAAATGACTGTTTAACCAGACATGTTGTCTTGAAATTGACCATTTTTTTAAAAAAGGTGGAGTTGTATTTTTTGGGTTCTTGGAAGCATTCAAAACATTGACAAGACAACAAAACAGTTGCTTTATGTTTCTCTTTTTAACTTTTTCCCAATTTCCATTTCTTCCTTTTAATTTTCACACTTGTTTTATCTACTCTTTTTAACTCACTTGATATTGATGTTGATGTTGACATTAAAAAAATATTAATTAGTTGTGTGTTATTTTAAAGTATTCCCTTTCAGGATTATTCGATCATTTATTTATTTTTTTCTAAATTAAACTTATAACTATGAGTCAAATTTATATATATGTATATATATATATACAATTTTAATATCTATATTTTACCAAAACCAAATAAAAATTTGAAAATAAAATAAAATTATTTTGATTTTTTAAAATTTGGTTAAAATTTAAATACTTCATTCATTCGGCTAAAAATGATATGGAATTTAAGTAAAAAAATCTTTAAATAAAAGAAATCAAATTAATAGGTTATCAAAGGAGTCTTAAACTTTACAATATTAATTTCTAGTTTATCTACTTTAAAATTAAAACAATCATTAAGTGACCTAGCAATGTATTGGAAAACTGTTGTAAAAAAAGATTTTTGAAATAATTAAGAAGTAATAAATTTCATTTATGGTAACTAACTATTGAAGAATTAATTTTCAAATGTTGTAGTGAATATGTTGCATGACAATAGCCGAGGTGCGCCCAAGTTTTCTTGCACAGTCACGAATATAAAAAAAAATATATATACTTTAAAATAATAATAATTATTATTATTAAAATTGATCCTTACTTAGAAATTAATTTTATCCAAAATGAGTTCAATGTTGATAATTCTGTGAACATATCTAAAATTTATAGAATAAAATTAATATAATGTATTTTTTAAAGAAAAATTAACAATAAATATATCATAATAATTAATTATATTTTTTTGAAAAAATATATAGACTAAAATGAAAAACATTTCAAAAACATACTGACCAAAATAATACTTTAATTAAAAGTGTTGATTTTAATTAATATATTTATAAAGTTTTGATAGGTTTTGATATATAATTAAAAGTGGAAGAATAAAATGTTCAATGAAGAAAAATAGATATACGACAGTCCGATCACTTGTATATACTTTTTAATTTTTTAAATTAAGTTTTAGTTCCAATCAAGCCCACCTTATAAAAAATAAAACATTTTTTAAATCGCAAAATAAAAACATTATCCAAACTTTACAATATTAATTATTCGTCATATGTGACTAAAATGATTTCTTGCCATGGCCATGCTTCGACAACCTACATAGTGAAGTGCAAAATTTTAAGATCTCTTTGTATCCACACTAAATTGGTTTAAATTTTGCTTCCATTATTTTATTTTATGTAAATAAAAAATAAAATATAATGATTTGATCATGAAGCAAAAATGGCCACGTGAGTTAATATAATGAATTTATAAGTTTATGCAAGGTGGTAGGTAGGGGTGAACATGAGTTGGGTTGGGTTGAGGGAGGTTTTCAACCCAACCCAACTTTTCGGGTTGGTCACTTTTTCAACCCAACCCAACTCAATTAAAGAGACAACCTGACCCGACCCGATCTTATATTTTTTGATTGAGTTATCGAGTTCATCAATACATTGCAAATATAAATATATTTTATTAAATTAGTCATACACTATATATAAACAAAATACAATCTGAAATCATTATCATATTAAGGTAATGAAATTAATATAAATATTAAATATGTAAAAATAAAAAATCATATCCGCCATTAATCCTTCAATGATGGTTCATAAAGAAAATCTCAACTATAGAACATAAAAAATAGATGATTAACATAATAAAACTAGATGACATAATTCAACTTCCATAAAACAAATAGATAATTAAACCAAAAAAAATAAATGACATGATCCAACTATACATTTTAACATGATATATAGATTATAAAGACTTAAAAAAAACATAAGAAAATATTAGAAAATAAAAAGTCTAAAAACAATAATAAAATAAAATAAATATACACATATATAATTATATTATATAT
>JBBMKA010054531.1:6515-18604 GCA_037833695.1 Sechiopsis laciniata
CCCTGTGGCTCTGTGGGGGAGTTTGTTTGCCATATTTATGGAGGATTTAAAATGAGGATTTACTAAATACTCCAAAATAACTACTCAAAATAACTCCTCATTTTTACTATTCAAAATAAATCTTCGTTTCTAACCACTCATTTCTAATCATTCATTTATAACTATTAAAAATAACTCCTCAATACTAACCACTCATTTCTAATAATTCATTTCTAACTCTTCAAAATAATTCATTTTTAACCACTCATTTTTATTCATTCTTTTTTTAACTACTCAAAATAACCACTAATTTTAAATCTACATCCAAACAAGTTATTATCTCTTACTCATCTACATAAAACCACATCCAAACGAGTTTTTGGCTACAACTCTCAATTTTTAACAACTCAAAATAACTCCTCATCCAAAATCTCATCCAAACACAACCGATGCTTAAATCAACTCAATAAGAAACTGGGCCTAAAATTGGAATTCCACTTTTTTTTTTTATAGAAGAAATTGGGATTCCGCATTTGGCACTCCAAGTTCCCGTTTAATAACCATTTAATTTTTTATTTTTGGTATTTAAAATTTGTTCTGATTTTCTCGTCATTTCTCTACACTCATCTTTCTTAAGAACACATCATAATTTTTAGCCAAAATCTAAAAACAAGTTTTGATAACGAATTTTTTAATTTTCAAACCTTGGTTTGATTTATGAAAACATGTAAAAAAACAGATAACAAAACAAAACCAAATAATTATCTAACAAGCCTAAATAAATCAAAATTTTGCTTTTCCTTATGGTTAAGAAGTGGTAGCAAAATGACTAAAATATACCAAGATATCATCTATGTTTAGGCAACTACTATTCACCAATTTATCTACTCGTCTGTCCCCTAGGGACAACCTTGTTGGTAGAGGTTTGGGGTCTCCAAGGTATGCTTCTATGAAGATCCCAGGTTCAAAACCCACGAGTCAGTTTAATTGTAAAATCTCTTGTTGTCTCTTGGATCCAGGTCTTAGGACGGGCATGGGGGCCTTCGAGTATAGTGGGGCGAAGCTCCGATTCCAAGTTATCAAAAAAAAAAAAGATCTATCCTTCTATCTTAAGATTCAGGAAGATACTTGACATCAAAACCTAAAAAAATTAAAGCTCTTTTTAGAATTTTTTTTTCCCTAAATAGAGGGGAAGTTGAAACCTTGTCAATTTCTTCATCAAGTTGTGTGACTGACTTCTTTGCATGGTGATGTCCAAAATGTTGTTCATCAAATGCTCGCATTGCCTCTGCTCGATGTACTTCATGGAAACCATCCAGAGATTGCTCAGTAATAGGTAAATGCACCGTTCCCATTCTTTCACTGTATATTTTCAAACATCGCTCAAGAACACCCTTGTTAAAAACCTCAACAAGAGATCCGGTAGATGGAATTTCCCCTTTGTTCAATGCTTCAAGAATCTAAAAACATAACGGAAAGTTACTTGAAATTACAAACAAATTATGCATTTTAAAAAATTACAGAAAAATATGGATGCAGAACATCATTTCAATGTTAATAAACTTGTTAGCAGAGACTGGTAGTTCAAAAATAAACACGAGTTAATAAAATGAACATAAATGCAGCACCTGTTTTAAAAAAGATACAAATTCCTTTCCATTCAAAGTTTTTCCCTGCACAATCTTTGGACGGATAATGCTCATAACAAGCTCTTTCAACTGTTCCCTCTTTGCAACATATGTTGGGTCCAGCTCACCATCCTTCATATCACAAAGCTTTGTTCTTTGGAGATGAGGCTGTGCATAAAGATCATATTTTAATACTCAACAAGCAAAATCTTTGAAGGAAAATATTCTAAGTTTGTAACAAAAAAACACTGGACAAAGAATAAGCTGAATGGAAAATGAGGCATCAGACAATTATCTGTCGACCATCTACGGATTAGCCAAGAAAAAAAATATCCTACTTTTACCCAAAGAAACCCATCTATGGAAAGAAAAAAATGTTTTTGTCACCATTCTTCAGCCAAAGGAACATTACTTTTTGTGCCCACATTCTTTGCTCCTCAGTGCACAGACTTGGGAGAGTCAACGCTCTGGACCCATCTGAAGGCATTCTTCTTTTGTGTTGTTCCCGTCTGCAGTGGTGCATTCAGTGTAGGTGCGGTGGTCCCCAAGGGGTGGACGGTTTGGATCGAAAGAAATAGTATAATTTTTAGAGAAGTGGAGCGGTTTTGTGAGGAGGTTTGGGATGTTGTGAGATTTAATGCCTCATTGTGGATCCCCAAGGGATGGCGTGGTGGTCGAAGGCTTGGGCTTTGAAGTCTTGCTTCTTTTAAGATCCTAGGTTCGAGACTCACCTGTGACATTAATTTATACAAACCTTCCGTGTCTCCATTCTTTCGATATCTCCCGGTGCCTGATCTAGGAACAGACGTGGTTACCCTGGGTATAGTGGAGCGAAATTCCGATTTTCTAGTTTCTAAAAACAAAAAAAAGCCTCATTGTGGACTTTTAGACCATTTTGTAATCATGTTCGATTTCTTTTGGATTGTAGTCCGTTTGTGTAGTTTTGAGGATGTTCTTTTGTGGGACTTATTTTATGTATTTGTTGTTTCCTTCCACGTTTCTCAATGATAGTGTGATTTCTTACCTAGAAAAGCCCCCACTCAACACTATTAATAACTTCCTTTGACACTCGATACATCCATCCAACCAAATCTAGTAGACTATTTCATTTAACCATTTAACCATCCTATATACTTGTACCACATCCTTAGAACTGATTAAACCCAAATGCCTAACAAAGTCTATTCAACACATGCCTAGAACATAGCTTGCTCCTACCATGCATGCCAGCTTTAAAGAAATAACATGTTTTGATATAAAAGTAAATGTGCATGCCATTAAGCATAACCCATGAAATAATGAAATTGAACGTAGAGATCATACAAAAATGAGGCACATACTTGTGGTAAACTGAAGGCTGTGCTATTATCCCCCATAATAGCCAAAGAATCTCGAATTTGGTTTACCTGATGCAAGTAAAGAGATCACACCTTTTCCCCAGAAAAATACATAGTTTTTGTTTCCATAAAATATGAAATGGAAGTTTGAGAGTGAAAACCTGATCAATGTTTCTGTTTCCTGCATGTATGATAAAAGTGTCATACATTAAAGAGGGAGAAAAAAAAAATCTGCACATGCTATGATACTTCACAATGAATAAGTCTTGTCTATTAAAACTAACCTTCACTATTAGGCACATGTCTTAGAGCTTCATTCACCATTTCTTGAACACTTTTTCCTTCTATAAAACAGCAATAGAGGAATCAAATAAATCTAAGTACAAAAATTGGTGCAGGATGAACAAGGTATCTACTTTTTATATCCCATTTGATGACAAAAATATATAGAAGGCTTTAGAGCCTATGAAACAAATTACACCAGGTCAAATCTTAACGGGCCATTTTATTTTAAACATGAAAAGAACTTTTAATGGATTTATGAGAAGATACATTTACGGGCCAATTATTAGCTGGAGGGAATTTTAAGATTACTCTGTTCGACATGAAAACTCTGAGGTTGGGGAGAGGACAGGACTTGGAATTTAAAGATTATGCTGGTGTAGCAGGGATTAGTCTATAAAACTAAACTGTCAATTTCTTTCCTTTTATAATAAGAAACCAAGCTTTAGAGAAATGAAAGAATATACAAGAGCATACAAAAAAATTTGCCCGACAAAAAAATGAGTCCAAAACCTAACTACAAAAAATGACTCCAGTCCAATAGAATAAAACCTAGCTCATAGAGGTAATTAACGCCCACAAAAAAAAAGCATTAAACCTAACAGCCTCACAAAAATAAACGATCAATTTCAATAATATTCTTCAATCAAATGCTATGTTTTTAAGATCACATATTATTTTTGTTTGTAACTAGAAGATTAAACTATAATTTTGAGAAAAAAATACAGAATCATCAGATAACTTGAAAACTATGTGAGAAAATCAATTAAATCAGGGGACAATTCTGAACTTACGTAGAAAATCACGTTGGATAAGCCAGAGCAGCTTAGCAGGCTCAAAGGCAACATCTTGTCCCTACAGATTATACAGTAACAAATCTCCATTATAAGGTGCGATGGTAGAAGAAGAATGAAAGTAACCATAAATGGGCTAAAAGTTTATTACCTTCACTCTACATGCCACGAGCAGCGTGCAGAAATAAAACTTACAACAGTTAGATTTCCACAGAAGAAAAGTAAACGACCATAAAAAATAGATACAAATTTAGTATCTAAACTTAGATGATTGTGCCTATAAAGTCCTTGAACTTAAAAAAGTTCTTCTAATCACATTTACGAGCTTTCGGTTTTGCTTCTAGTAAGTCTCAATCTAAAAATATCGACATAGCATACTAGTTGGACTAATAAGTGATGATTTGACACAAAGTGGCCCATGGATATAGGTTAACTGAATTAAATAATGGTAGGCCGGCTAAAATATTTGATGGGGTGAAAGGCAGAATACATTTTGAACGAAATTGATTTTGTTTGATTGCTCTTAATTTATCCAACTGACGTATTCCTTTATGCCACATCATCACTTTGTTAGTTCAATCAACAACTCATGTCTGCATTTAAGCAACCATGTAGGCAATAAGGATGTATCGGAATAAAAATTGATAGACACCACTTTCAAACTTCAAGAACTAAATTTGTAAGTTAACAAAAAAAAAAAAAAAAAAACTTAATTAACCAAATACGGAAATGCAAACCTCCCATAGAATTCTTCAGCAAGCTCAACAGCAAATGACAGTCGAGAAATATCAGCTTCACGGATCTACAGAAAACAAGCCAAAAACCTTAGTACCGCAAATTATATGACATAAAAACATTGGCTCAGTTAGAAACTGGCCCAATAGTATAAGTTCCAATAGTTGCATAAAGAAATTGAACAACATCAGGAAAAATAACTTTATATAAACAATTAGTCCCAAGGAAAAGAAGGCTTCCAAGATAATGCTCCAGTCCAAACCTTCCACATAAGACCTTGGAACAGGAGGAGGCATAAAGATATGCAAGAAAATAAATGCTCTCCTCTTCTGTCATGTTTCCTTTACCACCTCTCTATTCTCTTTGACCAAAATTCAAAAAGATTCTGATAGAATCTGGATCTATCTATTAGCAAACCATCACGAACATACACGATAAGGCAAGTGATTCGAGGTACTTGGACCCTCCCTAGACACTTGAGATCTCTCGAGCCCTAATTCTCATACAATTTAAAGATGCCTTCACACTAACTATCCCTCTCTATTTATAACCACTAGCCTCTAACTTACCCTCCAAGGAATTGCTAACATACCCCTATATTATTTCTTAATATCCTAAGACTCCAAACATATCAGATTCTTACTTCTCCTCCCTCTGGCGAAGTTCTGAAACAAATAGTATTACCATCCTCTTCGCCCACTTAACCTTGGCCTTATGTCTCCAACTAATATCCTCACTATGAACTTTTGGTTTTAGCAATGAAAATTACGAGATTTCAAGCAAAAGCAACAATTGACATGATTAAAATATCAAGTCATGAAGTCTCACAGTCTCAGGCAGGTTGTAGATAAGCACAGAGCTCAGAACAGTTGCCAAAGCAAAGATCCTGCACACACATCGAAAAGGAAAATTGTTACAAGGAATGAACACCAATAACTACCACCTCAAACTTACTCTCGAACTCAGATTACCGATCATCATATACATTTGACTTCCCAACACTTTCAAATCCCTCTGTATCAAGGTAAAAAACAGAAGTTTTAACTCCATCAATCATCAACTCCAAAGGAGTACCCCACACCCAGATCCCTGTGAAAACAAATTGACAAACTACATAAATAACCGATTCATAAATATAACACATCCACAACCACCACATTATTGAACTGCACTTACCTTTTGTTTTGGTGTCACGCAAGTGTCCTACACCAAAACCTGAAACACAAAATGTTTGATTTATACAATAAATGATATTTGTATATATGAGATCTTCCATTTTCGAAACAAGCGAAATGGTATGAATTAATAGGAGTTAACGCACCTTCATAACAAGAAAGAGAGAGAAGTTGGTTAAGCAAGAAAGATTTCCCAGAACGGTATGGCCCAATGACCTTAACATATGAAAGAAAAGTTAAGATAATCAGACCATTTATACTATCTAATAAAACTTGAACCTATAAGGCTCATTATCACCGATAACAATTAAGCAGAAGATTTACCAAAATGCTACAAAAGGAAAAAAGAAAAAAAAGGTATAAAACTACAAACCTGTCTATTTATCACTTTAATTTAAAAAGCTTCTAATAGGGTCTAAGTTTTCATAGTTGTATTTATTAGGTCCTTATACTATTCAATATCAAACAAGTCTCTGAATTTTGAATTTTTGTGTCTTATCATTGACTATGTTAGTTGAACAGTTACACAGCACACAAACTAAATTATTTAAGGATGATAAGGTGATTTGATTTTGGGAAGGTTCAAGTATCTGGTACCATAAGCATTAAACTAGTAGTGTTAATGGAGAAACCAACTAAACACAACTAAAAGTTTAGGGCCTATTATAATCTTCTTAAAATATAGAGCCTGGATAGACATATCTCTAAAGGATAAAAGTATAGAGTTTAAAATAGTTTAAAACTGCATGAACTAAATATACACATTAAGAGTTTGGGAACCAAACTTATAGTTTAACCAAAGAAAAAAAATTGAAACATAATAGCTATTTTGAGTCTTAAACATGCACTATATCATGCAACAGTCTTGATATGCAACATAAGATTAGATTCTTCTTCATTCTCACTCTTACAAATCTTATCCACAATATTCTTTAAATTGTAGCTAAAGAGATGCCAATTTCCGAAATTCAGGTATAAGGCAGTATTTCTTCTTGCAGGAAAGACCATCTTACAAGTAAATGGAGTAACTGGTCCATGAAGCCATAATTTTTAAACTACAAAACATGCATATGAAATCAGAAAAATATGCATAAAAATGGTCCCTGCATCATGAACCGCCTATTCCTCATAAAAGACTGAAAATTTTTTTCAATTAAAAAATAATAATGGAAAATTGTGGTTCAAGAATCTACTCAAAGAAATTCATTCACTAAAGTTATGTAGAAATGCCACAAGTACTCAATGTCACAAAAGAGCATCTTAGTCTAACCCCAACAGCTGCGATTGGATTCGTTATTCTTTCAATAGCCTCTAAACCTTCTCTAGAAAGCTGAAGTTTTGTATGGCCAGGATCAGGTTCCACAATGGGAAATCTGTAAGTGAGTAAACGAGCATCAGTCTGTTGTCTACAAAGGAAATAAACAACTCAAAAGACAGATGCTAATGGTTTGAAAATCATGGCCAACCAGTGAACCACCTATTGTCTTGCATATGATATATTCAATTGTTCATAATAAAATACAAAAAAACAAGTTGAAAACATTAGCAATACATGTACGGAATAAAACATTGGGAGCTTAGTTTAATATGAGAGGGGTATTCACTTCATAAGTTAGACGTTGTTGAAACTCTAAAATGTTTTCGCACATTAACCAATTACCAATTCATCGTTGGTTCATATTTTTAGTTCAACGACAATATTTGGGGGTGGGGAGATTCAAACCTGCGACCTCTTGGTCGAGGATACATGCCAATTACCAATGAGTTAAGCTTGCTTTGGCTTCATCATTAATTTATTAAAGACAATCTAATAAGATTAAATTATTATTTTTCCATCACAAATATTTCTACTTTATTGATAATGATTAATGTCAAAATATATAGAAATATATATATATATATATATATCATTATTTACTATGATAAAATTTTGCAAGATAAAATTTGTGTACTATTTTATAAGAGCAATAACAATTATTAACTCCATAAATTTTATTTTAGAAATGGTAATTTTTAAAAATTAAAATAAAATTTTATCTTTGTATAAATAAAGGAATTAAAATAGTAAAAGAAAAAAAATATCAAGTTAACTAGTGCAATTTTTTTTTTGTTCAACATGAGGGGTGGGAAATTCGAACCAATGACCTCTTGATCATGAGCAGTAGCACACACTTATGTCGCTGAGCTACTACTTTTTCAGCAACTAGTACTCTTTTGTGGGGGTAAGAAGCTCCAAACTTTAGAGTGAAATTAATCTCTTCAAAAACGAAGTTAGAGAAATGCTCTTGTACCAACCAAACAATAAACCACACAAAATTAAATAAACAAAACACTAAAAAACGAGTTAGATAGGCAAACAAGGACTGTAGATTGTGTATTTTTCCCACCTAATGCATCCTAACAAGTTCTTCTCTGAACCTTAAACTACCTATCTCCTTGCACCTTAAAACATCTCCCCACAATAACAATCCTCTAGTTCCCATCCCCTCCACCCTTCTTTTAGGCTTGCTACTAAACAGTTATGTAACTGATTTTTTTTTTTTATAGAAAACATAACTTTCATTGATAAATGAGGGATTATGATGAAGTTCTATCGGAAGATAATACCAATGAGATAATACATATTACAAAAGACAATGCCAATGAGATATATGAGAAATAAGATCATAATACCGGGGGATATTTCCTTTATTAACTAGGGTTCATATCACAAAAAAAAGGTGTAATCTATGACACCAAAAGAGAGCTAAATATATAGTAGATTCAATAATATGATCAATAGAGTGCTCCATTGAAGATTCTGTTGTTTCTTTCAACCCAAATATTTCAAAAGAAAGCTTGCAAGATGCACTCCCAAAGCTGGTATGGCATAGGCATGTGAGTGGTGATTTGGTTGTTTGGGTTGGCAAGCTCAGTGCTTAGGCATCAAACTGTCGACGCCTTCTCCTCCTCATTGATGTGCCCTGAAGTATTTCAAGCGATCGCATTCTATCGGTTCTTGCACTAGTTACCTCACGCGAAGGAAGCGTTGTGTCTCGTTAGTCCCTTTCTGTCGGCACCCCTTGTCGGGTGCATGACAAATTCAAAAGATGCACTCCCAAAGAATCTTTCTTTCATTCTTGAAAGTATAGCCATCAAGAGTGAGATCAATGAGGGAACAAATGTTGCCCGGTCTAGCCCATTCCCATCTAAAATGTGAGTGAGTGACATTCCAGAACTTCTCAGAGTAAGTACAAATATGGATCTGTGTTTCATTTTCTTCTTGCAAAAGGGGTAACATCTTGGCGAGAGAGTAATCCAAGGAGATTTCTTTTGGAAAACATCACAAGTATTCACTGCATGACAAAGCTCCCAAATGAAAAACTTGATTTTCCTAGGATGTGGCCCTTTCCATAAGTTTGCAAATATCCCTCTTTCTTCCTTGGTGCCAGGGGATTTAGCAAGATGCTTGGCCAAGGATCCAGAAGAGAAAATCCCATCCTTTTCGAATCGCCATATCCAAATTTCCTCTTCATCAGAAGGGGCGTCAACATAAATAATAAAGGAGTAACTAGCCCATTAAAGGGATTCGACCTCTGTGAGGTACCTTCTCAATTGTAAGTTCCACGCCACTCCTTCCAAGTACCAAAAATCAGCAACGACAGCTTTCTTCTTTAAGGATAATTGGTAAAAGAGAGGGAAGGATTCTTTACAGACACCCCTACCCGACCAGGAGTCATGCCAAAACAGCTTTGTAGCTGATAGGCATCCCCAAGTATTTTCAATACCTTAACTGAATGTAAACAGAACAAGAAAGTTTCTATTCAAAACTAAAATTGAGTGAATCCCCGTTGAAAAAGATTTTGCTAACAAAAAAGCTTTCAACATTACCCAACACCCTATGTTTTTCAACCATCATGGTTTGACCTAGTGCTCAAGGGGGTCTTTGGAAACTAAGAGGTGAAGGGTTCAATCCATAGTGACCACGTACCTAGTAATTAATTTCCTACAGATTTTCTTGACATCCAAAAATTGTAGGGTCAAACGATATGTTCTATAAGAATAGTCGATATGCGCGTGAGACCCATTGCCTTTTCAATTATTTAATCGAGTAGGTTTTTTTTATATAGAAGTGCAATTCATTGCTATAATTGGATGTGAAAGAGATCTAACTCTTCAAAACGAATCATTATAAGTTGATGTTGCACCAACTTCAAGCTCTCTTATCTTAGTATTTGCTTCTTAATTGATAGGGATGGAATGTTATTGCGAATTCATATCTCAAATTCATGTTCAAGATATATAGCATCTTCTAACCATGAATCTTCTAGCTAATTTCTCTTTCGCTCTTACACCTTTTAAACGAAACTTAAACAGAGAGTTGTCCCCAAAGATAATAAGATATACATCAACCGAACTAACAAACTGTGTGCCCTATGTAACTAAAAAAGACAGCAACATAACAAATGAAAAACAATCAACAAACAAAAACTACAACCCATTTCAAATGCCAAGAACAACAACAGATCACAATCAACACCAACATCCACAAATCAATCTAAAAACGAATCGAAACGACTTACGCTTGCCGAAAATCCTCAATCGCGAGAAACCCACAAGGGATAATGCAAAGAATCAACAAAACGAAAACCCACAATGAAATTCCCATTTCAAAATAACCCATCAGCCAGAAATCTTCAAAATGCGACGAATTCAGAACCAGACAAAGAAAGAAATTTTGGGTTTGGAGGAGAAATGGGGATCTAGAGAAGCCATGAAAATGGGCGGAGGAAAGGAATAATGCAGCAACGTGAAGTTGGGTTACAGGTAATTGAACGGGCCTGTGATTTGATCTTCAAAACACGGCACCTTCAATTTCTGAATTAAATACATGATGAGATGAGATCAATGGGGTGATAAAGTCTTGTTGTGCTCAAAATCTGAATTTTGTAATAACATGTCTTCAAAAATGGATTGATCTATGACAATGGTGAATGAGATTGCATTAAAGTCAATGATATCTTTCTAAATAAATGAATTGTCTACAATTTTTTTTTCTTTTTTTTTTTTTTTTTTTTGAAAATGTCTACAACTAAACTAAAATTAGGATCATTGATATGAATTGCTTTATTTTAGTTTTCAAATTAAAAATAACAATGGCTGAGCATTGGTTACTTTTATTTTATTTTTAGTTCGATGACATATGAGTTGAATTATTCTGCATTTGCCCATCTAAAAACCACAATAGTCAATGGCGCAACTCTAGTGACAAAGAAGTACGTTTTAATCTCCATCTCAAATATTGTTAAATAAAAAGTAAAAAAACAAAATCTTAATGGTGACATAAATATTTTATTTTATTGAAGAGATTTTTGAGTGAGGGGAAGTGATTTTTTATTATAACAAAAACATCTATACAAAAAATGAAAGTTAGGTTCTAAACTTTTCTTATAATGAGATTATACGAAAAATGAAACAAGTATGTAATTTTTGGAAAGTTAAACATCCAACTTATGTTTTCAAGAGGAGAGAGCTTGTGCATTTGAGTGATTATCTCATGAATCAGCTACACATCCAAAAAAATGTATTCATATGTTGGGGAATCTCCATCGAATTTTGCTAGTGGAGGAGAGTGAAAGCAATGACCACTCCTTTATCAACGCTAGGGAGAGATAAGCTTTTGCAGGTTCGACTCGAAAAAGACATGCCTGAATAGGTATCTGACAATCAAAGATGATGATAGATACACTTGGAAGTGGTGTTTCTTAGTACCAACTTGCACGGTTTACCACACACATGATCGCGTTCAACAATCAATTAGCACAAATGTTGAGAAGCTGCTACCGATGAAACACTCACACTAGTTAATTGAAACTCCAATGTCGACGATCACATGGCTCTCATCATACGCAATACATGTCGTACATTGGACCATCACTAGAGTCGAGGAACAACTTCATGTTGGAGCCTCAACCATATTGTTGTCACTGAAGTTGGTCGGGACGTGGCGATTAAAGAAACACTAATATGTGATCGAAAACGTCACCTGAAGCAGAATGGTAAATTGTTGGGAATATTGGGTAGGAGCATGCGGGCAGAAGCGAGTGAATAATAAAAATTTTACAATAATTAATCCAATTAATTATCTTTGATTAATCAAATTAATCTAAATGCAATACC
>JBBMKA010054542.1:0-18598 GCA_037833695.1 Sechiopsis laciniata
GACTAAGAAGCCCATTTCACGACTAACAATCGCAAACAACCCATTTCAGATTTTCACGACTCCTTCAATCACACACATGCCTCAAGCACCAACATCGATCAAGCTTCTTTTATCTTCCATTTCAAATTTTCATCCTCCGATCACACACATTTCGTTTGTCCTTCTACATATTTAATTGAAGGAGATGGTGCTGAAGAGGAACAAAGAGATCAAGCTTCAAAGGAATTTATAGATAATGAGTCTATCATTGATTTAGTTCTATCACTGATAGAATTCAATCTCAAATAGATTTCTATCACTAAACTAATCGAGTTCTATCACTTGACTGATTGAGTTCTATCACTGATAGTTTTCTATCAGTGATTGAATTCTATCATTGATAAAAATCAATCACTGATAGAAATCAATCAGTGATAGAATTCAATCAGTAATTTGTTTTACCTCTTCTTCTACTACCTAAATTATAAACGTGTGCATGTTAATTTATTGACTTCTATTGATTGAAGTTAAAATTTAATTTGATATGCTATTAATTAAAATTGACTTCTATTTATTGAAGAAAAAAGAAATGGAAGTGGATCGAGAAGAAAATGATGACAAAGAAGAAGAAGTGAAAGAAGATGAAGAGAAAGAAGAGAAAGAAGAGAAAAAAGAAGAGCAAGAAGAAGAAGATGGAGAAGAAAAGGGGAAGAAAGGGAAAACATAACCAAAAAAGGAAAAAAAAAGTAAGATTGATTTAACTTTTTCTTTATTGAAATCTTCAAGTAATTGAATTTTTCAACTGATTGAATTTTGTAACTGTTCACTGATTGAATTCTATCAGTTGAACACTAATTGACTTATCAACTAAAATGAATTGAACTTTTATGTGCTCCTCTAATACTTACAGGCTGTGGAAGAATATAGACCAAAAGTTGTTGTTGAAAGGACAAAGAGGCAAACAAGGCCTTCTAAGAAAGTATTGGAGAATGCATCTGCAGAGAGGATGACCAACATTCAAAAGGCAAATAAGAAAGGAAAGGGCAAGAAAACTGCACTTCAAGCTGAACTTCAAGCTATAGAATATCTAGAGAAAAGTTCTCCAACAAAGAAGCCTCAAGAGTTATCATCCAAGTCCCCACCACCAAGGCAATCACAAAGGTTGCATATGGAACCTCCATCTTTCAATTTAAAGATTACTCAAATGAATGAATGATTGAAACTATCAATAGGTTAGTTTTGTATGTAATTTGAACATTTAGACCATTTACTTATGTCTGAACAATTGCTTATGTTTTGATTGTAATTGAACAATTACTTATGTTTTGATTGTAATTGAACAATTACTTATGTTTTGATTGTAATTGAACAATTACTTATGTTTTGATTGTAATTGAACAATTACTTGAAATTGAATCAAATAAAAGCTTTTGTTCTCTCTGTTATGATATTGCTTCTTATATTTGGACATTTGGGTACTGTTTTTTGCTGAAGCAGTGAAGGAGAAACAGATAGATAGCAACAAAATATCTTGGTTGCCTATTTTTCAACTTTTGGAAGATTTTTTTTTTAATGAAATTGATTCATTTAAGCTTTATTGCTGTTCAATAACTTCCATCATTCATTTCAAACTTTATGGTTTTCATTGTTCATGATTTTCTCTACAAAGTAGACTATCTTTTTGCTGTAGAAGCTGTAAGCCCTTGGTTAATAATGTTACGTGATTAAAATTCTTGTTTAATAATACATCAAATGCCTTTTAGATTCTGTCACTGGCAAAATGATAGATTCAATCACTAAAAAAAAAGATTCAAATCACTATGAAAAGCCAGATTCCTAATCAATTAACGTGAGCAAGAAACAAACTAATTAATAAGATACATTTTACTCCTAGTCAGACAAGAATCATTACAAGTAAAACATAACAAAGTGATTATATTTAAGAAGTAAGATAAGACTTGAATTTGATTGAATTCTATCAGTGATAGAACTCAAGCATTGGTGTAACTCTTCTGCTGGGACTCAACTTGCCCCGCTTTCCAAACCTCAAAACTCTGTGCATCGGTGCCACTTTCAGAATTACATGCTGGCCCACCTCAAACTCCAGGTCTCGGCACCGAACATTGGTGTAACTCTTCTGCCTACTTTGTGCTGTCAGCATACGAGCCCTGATCGTCTGCACTACGTCGTTAGTCATCTGTAACAGCTCGAGACCTAAAACCTATGGGTCACCAACCTCTTCCCAAAATACTAGAGATCTGCACCGCTTACCATACAATGCCTCAAACGGGGCCATCTAAATCGTCGAATGATAGCTGTTATTGTAAGTGAACTCCATCAGATACAAGTACTGATCCCAACTGCTTGGAACGTCTAAAACACAGGCTCGCAACATATCCTCAAGAATCTAGTTCACCCTCTCCATCTGACCATCTGTCTGAGGGTGAAAAGCAGTACTGAAGCTGCACTCGGTTCCCAAACCCTTATGGAGCACTCTCTAGAAGCGAGAAGTGAACCGAGAGTCACGATCCAAAATAATCCTCACTAATACACCATGGTACCGAACTATCTGCTCCAAGAACAACTGTGCCCACTGTTCCACGGTATGGTTAACTCTACCGGGAATGAAGTGTACACTCTTAGTCAGCCTATCCACAACAACCCAGATCTAAGTAAACCCTCTCGGCGTCCTCGACAACCCAAAGATAAAGTCTATCAAAATTTCATCCCACTTCCACTAGGTCACACTCAACGGTTGCAACAAACCTGCCAGTTTCTATCTGGGAGCTTTCACTTGCTGACAAGTGAGACACCGGCTAACAAACTCTGTAATATCCCGTTTCATACCTATCCACCAGAACGTCTGCTTGAGATCCTGATATATCTTGGTACTTTCTGGGTGTAAGTAAATGGGGAGCTATGAGCCTCAGTAAGCAACTCGGCTCGAAACTCAGCATCTGCTTGAACACACAACCGACCACTATACCTCAAACCTCCGTTTGGTGCTAAAACGAAGTCAAAATCTCCATCCTCTTGAACTCTCTCAATCAACCGACTCAACATGGGATCACTCAGTTGGCCATCAATGATCCTCTGCTTAATCGACGACTGAACTATCAACTGGGCTACCCTGGCGGTAACCTCTCCCAATAACACTGCTATACTGGCTTGCTCAAACTCTTTCTACAATTGAACCTGAGAACTTAACAAAGCTATGGAGTGCGATGTCTTTCTACTCAGAGCATCATCCACAACATTGGCCTTTCTTGGGTGGTACAATATCTCACAATCGTAGTCCTTAACCAACTCTAGCCACCTCCTCTGTCTCATGTTTAACTCCTTCTGAGTGAAGAAGTACTTAAAGCTCTGGTGATCTGTAAACATCTAAATCTTTTCACCATACAAGTAGTGCCTTCAAATCTTTAAAGCAAAAACAACTGCTGCCAACTCTATGTCATGAGTCGGATAGTTTTTCTCATAAGACTTTAATTGTCGGGAAGCATAGACAATCACCTTCCCATGCTGCATCAAAACACAACCCAATCCAAACTTGGAAGCATCACTATACACTACGAAGCCACCTGTTCCCTCAGGAACTGACAACACTAGGGCAGACGTCAAACTATGCTTCAACAGGGTAAAGTTCTCTTCACAACTGGCATCCTAAACAAAGTCAACACCCGTCCTAGTCAATCTGGTAAGAGGTGCTACTTTAGTGGAAAAGTCCTTGACGAATCTCCGGTAATAGCCTGCCAGACTCAGAAAGTTGCAAATCTCTGCAACCGTAGTCAGTCTGGCCCACGAACTCACTGCCTCAATCTTGGCGGGGTCCACTGCAATACCATCTTTAGAAACAACGTGTCCAAAGAAAGCCACTTGCTCCAACCAGAAATCATATTTGGAGAACTTAGCATACAAATGGTTTTCTCTCAGAGCTATCAATACTTGTCTCAGGTGTGAAGCATGGTCCTCCCTAGTCTTAAAGTAAATCAATATATCGTCGATGAACACAATGACAAAGCTGTCCAAGAATGCCTTGAACTCCCTGTCTATCATGTCTATAAATGCTGCTGGGGCATTGGTCAGCCCAAAGGACATGACTACAAACTCATAATGACCATACCTCTACCTAAATACTGTCTTAAGGATATCAGCCTCTCGAATCCTCAACTAATGGTACCAGATCTCAAATTAATCTTAGAGAACATCGAAGCTTCCTGAAGTTGATCGAACAAGTCGTCTATATGTGGCAAAGGATATTTGTTCTTTACAGTGACTTTATTCAGCACTTGGTAATCTATACAAAGTGCATCGATCCGTCCTTTTTCTTTACAAACAAAACAGGTGCTCCCCACGGGGACACACTCCGGCGGACGAATCCTCGATTAAGCATCTCTTGCAAATATACTTTAAGTTCTCGTAACTCAGCTGTCACCATCCGATACAGAGCTTTGGAGATAGGGAGAGCCTGGCTCAAGCTCAATGGTAAAGTCCACATTTCTCTACTGGGGTAAACCGGATAACTCCTCAAGGAAGACACCTGTGAACTCCTGTACTACTAGTACCTGATCAACAGACAACGGAGTACTACTTTCACTTGATAACCTTGCCAAATAGCTCCAAGCTCCTCGAGCTAACAAACATCGGGCTTTCACTGTTGAAATCATCGATGGACACACTCCGCTCTAGACACTGCGAAACTTAAAGCTCTGTTTCTTGGGCAGTCTAAACATGACTTCCTTCTAGCGGAAATCTATCATCGCGTGGTTCTCAATTAACCAATCCATACCATGGATAACGTCAAAACCACTCATAGGCAGGACTATGAGGGTAGCTTCTAAAAGCTCTTTGGATATCTGTATCCGACCACTCTTAACTTTCTCGCTAGCTAACATACTTACTCCCGAAGGAGTTACAACATATAGCTCAAATCCTAAAGGTTCAAGTTCCAAACAAGCTTGTCTAACAAATGAATCAGATGCAAATGAGTGGGTCGAGCCCAAATCAAACAACACAAATACATAGTGATCTAAGATAAGCAGCATACCTGCAATGGCGGCATCAGTTCGCTCAGCCTCCTGGCGAGTCGTAGCAAAAATGTGACCTTGCTACTGAGCCGGCCTGGCAGCTGCTCTGGCCTGAGGGAAAATCTGGCCAAGTGCCCTTCCTTGCCATAACTGTAGCAGGCTCGAGGCGAAGCTCCACAAACTCTAAAATGTGACTTGCCACAAGTGTTACACTAGGGCAGCTGCCTGACTGCGCCCTATTGGCGGTTCTGTTGTCGATGCTGAGGTCGACGCTGGTCTCTACCCCAAAACTGGCCCTGAAAGAGCTACTGCTGACTGCTTGAACGGGAACCACTAGAAGACTCAAACTTTCGCTTCTGACCAGAATACGACTGAACAGTCTGAACAGGTGCATAAGAGGCTCGCACCAGCGGGTACTTAGCATTATAAATGGTGGCCAAAGCTACAGCCTTGGCATACGACTCAAGAGCGAGTGCTCGAACATCTTGAGCAACCTCATTTCTCAGTCCGCTAACAAACTTTTTAACCTTAAGCTCCTCTGTGGTTATCAACTCAGGGGAAAAGTAACTGTAGTCTATCAACTCGGTTCTAAAGAACTCCCAGGTGGCTGGTGGAAACCCTACTGATCTGCCTCTATCTATGGACTTCCACCACCAAACTGCTGTATCTGTCAGTACATGGGCAGCACACCTCGGCCTCTAGACATTCAGACAGCTCATAACCCAGAAGATATACTCCATCATGGCTAATCACTTCGCTTCTACCAGCGGATTTTCAGAAGTATTAAACTCACTAGGCTTCTACTTACAAAAATCCTTGAGCCACTTGTCGTACTCGGTGGCTCCATCAACATCATCTGCCTCAATAGTAGGCTCCTGCCTACTCGGATGGTTCACTGTGGCTGGGGCAGCTGAGGGTGCCTGCTGAATTAGCTGTGTCAGCTGAGCTATCTGTGCCCGGGACTCCTCTTGCTGCGCTGCAAGCTGCGCCTGGGTCTCAGCTCTCTGTTGAGCCAACAAACCGACCATCATTTCTCTCATGTTCGAAGCAAACTCTACTTCAGGAGTCTCTCTCTGAGGTAAGGTAGTCTCTACCCTCTCTCTCGGCAAATCCACGGCTGGGGCCAATGGTGGCCTAGGGGTCGGGTCAACCCTGGATGTCATCTCATCAATCTCTCTGTTAGTAGTACTTGACGTCCCTACTTCACTACGTGTAACCGGTATACTGACGATCTACACCAAAATCACAAAGAGTTAGTCCACCCTCGGACTCTCACTGCCAACAACGGGTAACTCATGTATACTAGATGCAGTACTGTAATAAAACCCTTAAACAAAAGAACTTTCGATATACCTGACGGTCATTGGAGTACTTATGATCATGGGGACAAACGACCTAACTCAGTAGGTCAGTCTACAGAATCTATGACTATGAGCTCTAATACCAAATGTAAGAATCCGACTCTAAAAAGGTCATAAACCTGGTTCTTTTTCAACATGCATAATTACAAAAGCATTGAAAAATAAATGAGACATCGCTGATAAATAAAATTTCCTTTAAAATTGAACATCCAAAATGAAACCTGTTAAAACAGAAAGCACAGATCCTAGCCAGTGGTTTTATTTAAATATCCAAAAACAGTTTAAACATCATAATGCAAATTTTCCCTATGGTCTCTGTGTCCAACTATATGCTGAATCAAATAAAATATAAAACATAGACAAAGTGTCAACGGCAACTCCCATGATCATGCAGCTCCTCCGCTAGTAGTCCCGATGCTGTCCTAAGTTACCTGGTGGAAAAACCACAGAAAATAAGGGTGAGTACAAAGGCACTCAATAAGAATTCCTAATCGGGGTACATTACGAAACAACATCTCATCTAGCATCCAAGTATACATGCAAACAGTTACCAACATAGAATCCCTAGAATGAGTTGTCCATACAACTCCTGAGTCATAGGAAGTCTCTTACTCCCGACCTAGTGATCATCTCAATAACTGATCCCAAACAAATATCCTCAAAAGTCTCTTACCCTCTGCCAAATGACCAACTCAAAAGCTGGTCCCAAACAGAAATTCTTGAAGGTCTCATACCCTCTGCCAAGTGACCAACTCAAAAACTGGTCCTCACCAGCTCTCCAAACTGGTCCTAGGACATCTGAGAGAGTACCCGGTGTCTGCCTCTAAACTTAGAAAGGAAATGGTGTACTCACGAACATTAGCCAAATTGAGCTCTCCTCCCAGCGCCTAACGTGTGTGCGTGTACACAGCATGCTACAGTAAACTGCGTAGATGTGGGGGCCTAGGGACAAACTACGTCGGTCCAAGTATGCATGCCTAAAGACTCGGAAGCAGTGTCACTGATCTACAGTAGTGCGAGGCCCTCGACACTCAACTGTAGCAGCCTGAATACCACCGTCTCCTGAAGCTAAGAACCGTCAAAGGCAGGCTTGCTCCATTGGCAGGGTTCTGCTCTAGCAGGCTACAGATTAGGCTTATGTTGATGTGGTGAGCTAGACGACACCCGGCTGACGGGGGTGGGATCCTGTCCTCGTTGGTCCTGACGTGTGGGGATAAATTACTTTACGTCCACTCTCAGCCTCTAGATGATGACAACCTAACAAGTTCTATCTAAGAATACTCAACCCTGTTCCCTAACAATCAAACATGCTCAACAACATATAAACCCTAACATGGTACTATGAGCTTAAACAGGAATCAAAGCATGCTAGAAGAACAACCTAGCATGGCACTAACATGTGGAAATAGGAATAATACATGCTAGTAGAACAGAACAACATACAATCCTATCCATTAACATCCTCGTAAACAGTAAACAGGTAAACAAGAATGCAATCAATGAATATTTCGCAGGGCCCACACAACCCCGATAAGAAATCCTTACCTGGAAAACAAGCATAAATTACAAACAGATAAATGGTGTTCCTTGAGCTGCAGAACCAAAACGAACCTAACAAATAATAATAGCAAGGACGAATAAAAAATATTATCTAAACAGCTCAAAAATTGGATCGACTAACCACAAATAAGGCTCGGGAAGGAGTTACGCAAAACCAAGAAGAACTGGCTCGGCACCGATGGGGAAGGCAAAGGTAAACTCTCGGTTAGGTAAGCTCTCGGTGAGGCTTACGACGAAGCGACAGACGGCTGGGTGAAATGTAAGGCTCAGAAAAGTGGATAAGGAACCGTGAGTCAGCGTGGATGAGCGTCTCACTAAGGTGAAGGGCTCGCTGGAGCATAATCCAAAATGAATGCAGCAAGGTGAATCGGCTTGAACAAGCAAACGACGTGGTTTCAACTGTGAATAGAATAAGGGTCGACGAATCTCTACATCAAGCCACGAAAAACCAATGGCGAACGAGAAGGGCTTGTCAAAATGTACCTGAGGCAAACGGGCTGCTCGCGTTGATGCTGCTATGCAGAACGTCTTAGTGAAGGCGTGCGGGGCTGAGCACAGAAACACGATCGCAAGGCTGCGATCGCTGCTGGCGTTCGTGTATGAAGAAGGATCCGGTGAGCAACGATGTGGAGGGCTCGATCTGGGTGAGGCGATGCTGCGACGGGGCTGGCAATCGTGTGACTACAATCGCTGATGCGTGCGGGCTAGATCGCCAGGACTGCGTTCGTCTGTGTAGGTGTGAAGGCTGCTCGGTGGTGAGGAGATTGGTGAAGAAGCTTGGTGATGGATTGGGGATTGTGTATTCGGCAATGGAGAAGAGGAAGGAGAAGAGAGAATTTAGGAGGAAGAAATCGTAAATGGAAAAGAGGAATGCGGCTAGGATTTTGGGACTTGGAGAAAGAGGGGTTTAAATAGAGTCCTCAAAGATCCTGGCTTGGAGTCCTGGCGAAGGAAAATTAAAATAACTATTTTCTCATTTTTCTCTTTTTAACCAAAAGGACCTCTAAGCTTACCAAAAAGCAACTCTAACCCTAGAAACCTGAAATCGTAGCCATAACCCGAACTCATCAGATGACAGATACAGCCCCAGACTCTGAAGGAAAAATTACCAAAATGCCCCTAAAGGCTCAAACTGTCCTAACGATCTAACCGAACAACCGAACATATCTAGGGAACTGGAAAGGAAAACTGGGCCGTTACAAGTAAGTCAAAAAATAGTTTCCAACATAGCTGAAGATTACTATCCAAAGACTAGCCTGCCACAAAGATGAAAAAAATCTGTTACGTAGAGTTCAAAAACCGACCTTGATAAAAAAACTGATTGGTAGTATCTAGTTTGACAGTTAAAATGAATGATACTTGTTTAGATTAATATTTCTCTTGAAATTCGCATTGTTATCATGTTGACTTCATCAACTATTTAGATGTACACAAGCTCATAATCACACAATAGATAACTGATAGAGTATTTCATCTATACAGCATCTACCTTCAATTTCTTTCTCAGATTCTCATAGAATATGATTAGAAAAGTAGTTTCAGTCAGAAACACAACTAAAAATTCCAAATTAATATAAATAAATGGAAAAGAATGCTGATAGATAATTTGACTCCACAAAATGAGAAAAAAATAAAAAAGAGTGAGGTTGAAATATACAAGAAATTATCACAGACTTGAAGGGGAAGGGGCAATAGTGTATATACACCAAAATCTCATTGAGAGTACCAAATAAGCATTGAAATAAATTTTTGCCCATCATAACTCATTAGAAAAACTAGGCATGAAAAAGAGGATCCTAAGAGGAAAATGGAGGGGGAAGAAGAAGAAAAATTGTAGCCAACGAAACCATTTAACTTTTATGAAACTTAATTCACCTTGAAGAAATAGCTGCTTCTTCTATTGTAGAAACGAAGAGTAATACACATATAAAATGGTAGAAAATTCTTCAATTTTGATTAACCATAATTTTGATTGACCACCATAGTTTCTCTTTAAATTTTGTCTGATTTCAGTAGAGGATCGCAGGATTTTCCTGATTTCGAAATTTCAAAATTATTGTTCAAGATTGCTTTATACTTATAGTTGAGCACCAGTAAGAAGGTAATAGGTTTCTAATTTTTTACCATTAAAAAAAACAAAGAGAAGAACAGAAAAAGGGAAAACAAAAATAGAGAGGCAAAACCCACCAATTCAATCAACTTATTCTTCTCTTTTTGAAATGCCTCTTCGCATTCTTCGTTGGTAAAATTCTAGAGTCAAATCTATGATTTTCCTTATCCAAAGATGAAGATTTTTCTCCAAAATAGGAATTATGTGTAATGCCCCAGGATTTCTAAAATGGGTTAAAAAAAAAAAAAAAAAAAAGAAGATAAATAAAAGAAAATAAAAATTAAATTTTGCTTTATTTTGAAAAAAAGGGGGGGTTTATTAAAAGTGGGTTGGCTAGATTTTTAAAAGAGAGGGGGCCCATTTAAGTAAAAAGAAAAAAAAAAGGGAAGGGTGGATTTTGTTCAAAAAAGGAAAAAAAAAAAAAAAAACTAAAACTAACCTAGCTCTACCCCTTCCCCATCGCAAGACCCCCCTTAATTCTTCTCCTTCTTCTTCCTGCCACCGCCGCCGCCTGCCGACTCTTCTTGTAGCCACTACCGATCAAACCAGACGCCGCCGACCACCCCAGCATGCACTCTTTCCCCACTCGCAAATCCATGCCTCGCGCTGCCCACCTACCTCCCCACAGCCTGTGTGCGCGAATGCCGATGAGCCTTCACCTGCTCGTTCTGTCAGCCTGCAGCAACCCAGCTCAGCCATTCCACGCGAGTCCTGTCACCAGTAGTCCCGATCTTCGTTCGTCTTTGCAGCAAGCTGCTTCGCTCGTGCATTGCCGATATATTTGAGTTCTTAAGTAAGTTTTTTCTGCCTCGTTCTCTTAATTAATCTATGGTTTTCTATGACTGTTTGTTGATCGTTGGCCGAGCTTCGCGATCTGATTGTTTGGTGCCTTAATAAGTTGATTTGGGTGATTTTCCTTGCTGTTGTGTTCTGTTTTGACCCGCCTGCGAATTCGCCAGTTTGGACAGTCGTGGTTGATATTTTAGGTAAGTTTGTGGGCTGATTATGGTTGGGTTGAAGTTTGGTAGGGTTTTTAAAATGAGTTAGTGGCTGATTTTATTAGTTATGAATTGTTAGGTGGTGGATTCGAGTTCTCGCTTGCTGGTGACTTTATTGGTTTGTTCTGTATCTTCTTCAAGTAAGGACCATCTCTACCCAGGTTGTATGGACCTTGCATAGGGCGAAGTTTTATGCTGTTGATATATGTTTGTGTGTGTTATACTATTTTTTAATCTTTATGCTTGCTTACATGATGTGCTACTGGATTATGGGGTCCCGAAGTGCTACTTTTCTATGTTAATTTTATAACCACGTTCTGATGTTCCTTGTTCGGTATGTTGGTTGTGATGACATGTTTTGGTATATAGCTAGTCTCCATCATGTGTGTTAGTATCCTGCTAGGGTACCAGCTGTGTTTGTAGCATGCTTGTGATCGGGTAGATAGACCGTTAAACTTCTTAGCTAATAGATGTTGTCATGCAACTAGTAGCTGTAGAGAACACAACGTACGTTGTTCTCACTGGGTCAATGTCGTTGAGGATTTAGTCTCGCGCCCGATAGCTGGGGATGTGATGTACCATGCCGCCCCCGGCGATGCCTAGTTATACCCCTTTTAGGCGAACCCTGATCAGAGTGCACGCCTGCTATGAGAGGGTCTTAGCTTAGGGCGATGGGTGTGAACAGGCTGACTCGATGCACTGGTGAGGGCCTCCAGGACCGTGACTTAGTGGACACCTTTCTTTGAGTTTTTTTTAGGCATGTAGACTTGGACTAGGTCAGTCTGTGTAGGCATACACCTGACTGGTTTACAGTACCATGCAGAGTATATGTACACGTATCGAGTGTCAGGTAGATGGCTCACCTGGACTGGTGTCGTCAGTACTCTAGTAGAGAAAAGTTGAGTTTGAGCTAAATATTTATGTAACGAACTTCATAACCAGTCATATTATCTAGAACAGGTGAATGTCTCTAGGGCCTCACAAGCAAGACATGTAACGAATCTCATGACCAAGTACAAGCTAAAAGTGAAAGTGAGATTAAATATGTATTTCCAGCATGTTAGACTCTACCTTGTGCATTGTACCCGTATTAGAGAGTTCTTACTGAGTATTCTTTTATACTCACCCTTTCTGTGGTTTTTCCACTAGGTAATCAAGGACATGGTTGAAGCGGTTAACTCGGAGATGCTGAAATGATCATGGGTGAAGCTTCCTGCATTCGTTAGGATTGTTTTTTAGGATAGTTGCAATTTATATCATTTATTTGTTCAGCATGCTAGAATAAGGCTCCTGTTATTTCTTGAAACATAATTTGTTAACTCTGGCATGAATGCCATTTTCCATTATTTATTCATTTATTCACTAACTGTTTTAGAAACACCTTGGCCAAGGGCTTGTCATTTATTTATTATTTCGAAATAAATCCAACAAGAGTAGTTATCTTAAATTTGAATTTGAAAGTTTAAAATTGCATCTCTTTGTAACTGTTTTTGAGTCAACATGACATAGGAAACGTGGTTTAAAATTACGGGTTCTTACATTGGTATCAGAGCACAGAGTCATAGATTGTGTAGACTGACCTACATAGTAGGTTGTAGTTTTTCCCCATGATCTTTAGCATTCCAGGGACTATCAGGTATGTCGGGTTTTATAAGGGTTTTGTTAATGCTTTTACTATCTAGCTTATATATTTTCGTGGTATCCTATATGGTTAGTCTTGTGGGTGGACTAACAAGTTATGATTTTTAGGTGTAGATTGTGAGTCATGTCGAGACTGACAACTCGGAGCCAAGCAAACTTAGCAGCGACAGCCGATGGCCACATAGCAGCCATAGTAACGACGAATTCGCCTTTGTCCTCTGTCGGACCTGAGGTTCAGCAGCAGCAGTCGACTGGTCAGATACATCCACCAGCTGCTGGAGGGCTTTCGACCGCAGCCTTTTAGGATATGGTTTTGACCATGCTTGCCACGTAGAGAGCTCAGACACAGGCATAGTTCACCCAGTTTACAGGGATGTTCCAGCAGTAGGGAGTGCCTACAGCAGCATCGCTGCCCCCACCTGCCCCAGTTGCACCTCCTGCCCCAGCAGTTGGACCAGTAGCGCGAGATGAAGTTGTGGAAGTTGGGAAATGGATCAAGGAGTTTCAGAAATGGAATCCATGGGAGTTTGATGCCAAGTCTGAGGATCAGAAAGATGATGCAAAGTGGTTAGCCCGTATGGAGACCATATTTAGTAATATGGGGTTGCCCGGATGAGGAGAGGCCTAGATGTGCTGCATTTGTGTTGACAGATACAGCTATTTGGTGGTAGAAGTCAGTAGATACAGCTACACCAATTGGTTCGCCCCCAGCTACGTAGGAGTTTTTCCAAACAAAGTTCATGAAGAAGTATATCACCGACAAGGCTGAGCAAGAGAAGATAAACAACCTTCATTAGTCTGAAGCAAGAAGACATGTCCTTGACCGCATACGAGAAGGAGTTTACTGAGCTTGGTAACTTTGCACTGCATCTGATTCTGACCGAGAAGCTCAAGATCAAGGCCTTTATGGGTGGGCTTAAGAAAGAGGTTCACCAGGATGTTCGAGCACAAAAGCCACAAACATATGATGATGCAGTGGAGCTAGCAGAGATCTATGATGCTAAGTACCCGAGGTTACGATTAGAGGAAGGGACTACCTCTAGTGCAGGGTAGAAGAGGAAGTTTAAGGGAGATCATCTGGATCAGGAAGCCAGCAGCGTCGTTCAGTTCAGTTTCAGGGTCGGGACAAGTGACCCCAACAATTTAGATAGTAGGGTACAGTTAGACAGCTGCCACAGGGCAAACAGTGTGGCAAGTACCATTTTGGTATTTGTGTGGCTTCTCCGAGAGCTTGCTACAAGTGTGGAAAAGAGGGACATCTGGCCCGAGTATGTACCTAGAGAGGAGCAGGTCAGGCCCAGCAGTAGGGTCGTGTGTTTGCCACTACTTGTTAGGAGGTAGACAGGACCGATGCCGCAGTTATAGGTACATTATTAGTTTTTTATCATTATGCCTTTATGTTGTTTGATTCGGGTTTGACCCATTCTTTATATTTGCGTCCTTTGTGGGACAAGCTTGCTTGGAGCTGGAACCCTTGGGATTTGAGAAGGTGAAGGATGGTCGGATCGTGGTGTCTGGAGAGCTTTTAGCTGCTACCCTCGTAGTACTACTTATCAGTGGGTTTGATGTGATACTAGGTATGAAGTGGTTGGCTGATAATCACGCTGTAATTGATTGCCGCCAGAAAGAAGTCGTGTTTAGTCTGCCCGAGAAGAAAAGTTTTAAGTTTCGAGGTGTTAAGAGTGGATGTTGCCCATAGATAATTTCGAGAGAGATAGCCTGTCGTTTCATAGCTCTAAGAGCTTGAAGTAATCTAGCTAAGTTGACTGCTGATAGTCCACCAATGTTGTCCATGGATTACGTTACAGTGGTTCAAGAGTTTGTGGATGTGTTTCCTAAAGAGTTGTCAGGCTTACCGCCGCCAAAGATGATTGACTTTACCATTGAGCTTGAGCCAGGGACACTCCCTATCTCAAAAGATCCATATCGGATGGCGACAGCTGAGTTAAAAGAGTTGAAGGTTCAGCTGCAAGAGTTATTGGATAAAGGTTTCATTTGTCCTAGCTAGTGTGTCCTCATGGGGAGCACCAATGTTATTTGTAAAGAAGAAGGACAAATCGATGCGCCTTTGCATTCATTACAGAGAGCTGAATAAGGTTACAATAAAGAATAGATACTCATTACCTCGCATAGATGACTTGTTTGATCAGCTTCAGGGAGCGTCAGTATTCTCCAAGATAGATTTGAAATCAGGGTATCACCAGTTAAGGATCAGGGATGTAGATATCCCGAAGACAGCATTTCAGATGAGGTACGGTCATTATGTGTAAGAATCCGACTCTAAAATGGTTCTAAACCTGGTTCTTACTCAGCATGCATGAGTGTAAAAGCATTTAAAAATAAATGGGACATCTCTGTAGATAGAATTTCCTTTAAAATTAAACAACCAGACTCAAACCTTTTAAAACAGAAAAAAACAGATCCTGGCCAATGATTTTTATTTAAAACATCCATACACAATTTAAACATCATTATGCAAAATCCCCCCATGGACTTCGTGTCCAACTACATTCTGAATCAAATAACATGTAAACATAGACACAGTACTCCAGCAGCTCCCATGATCATATAGCTCCTCCACTTTCCGTCCCGGTTCTGTCCCAAGTTACCTGGTGGAAAAACCACAGAAAATAAGGGTGAGTACAAAGGCACTCAATAAGAATCCCTAACCGGGGTACATTACAAAACAACATATCATCTAGCATCCAAGTATACAAGCAAACAGTTACCAACACAGAACCCTAGTACGAGATGTCAATACAACTCCTGGGTCATCAGAAGTCTCTTACTCCCGTCTAGTGATCAGCTCAATAACTGATCCTGAACAGATATCCTCGAAGGTCTTTTACCCTCGGCCAAAGTGACCAATTCAAAAGCTGGTCCTGACCAGCTTCCAAACTGGTCCTAGGACATTCAGGAGAGTACCCGGTGTCTGGCTCTAGACTCGAAAAAGAAATGGTGTACTCACGAACATTAGCCCGAGGGAGCTCTTCGCCCTGCGCCTAACGCATGTGCGCGTACACCGCATGCTGCTACAAATCACTTATATGTGGGGGCCTAGGGATAAACTACGTCGGTCAAGGTACGCATGCCTAAAGACTCGGAAGCGGTGTCACTGATCTATAGTAGTGCGAGGCCCTCGGCACTCAACTATAGCAGCCAAAATACCACCGACTCCTGAAGCTAAGAACCGGCCAAGGCAGGCTTACACCATTGGCAGGGTTCTGCTCTAGCAGGCTACAGACTAGGCGTGTACCGGTGTTATAGCTACTCTACACTCGACTGCTGGGGTAAGTTATCTGTCCTTATAGCCCGATCGATGAGAACACATACGTTGGTCCACTCTCAGTCTCTGGATGATAACAACCTAACAAGTTCTATCTAAGATTACTCAATCTCTGTTTCCTAACAATCAAACATGTTCAACAACATATAAACCCTAGCATGGTACTACGAGTTTAAAGACAAGAATCAAAGCATGCTGGAAGAAACAAAACCTAGCATGACACTAACATGTGGAAGCAGGAGTAAAATATGCTAGCAGGAACAGAATAGCATAAAAATCCTATCCACTAAACATGCTTGTAAACAGTAAAACTAGCAAACAAGAATGCAATCAACGAGGTCTCGCAGGGTCCACACAACCCCGGTAAGAAATCCTTACCTAGAAACAAGCAGAACAAACAAACAATAGAAAGTGGTCCTTGTGCTGCAGAACCAACACGAACCTAAGCAGATATAAAAGCAAACACAAATTAAAATCAATAGCTAATTAATTGACTAAGCTACAAGAATGACAGGGCTCGGGAAAGTTACCCAAAGCCAAACATAAGGCTCGACAGCTAAGCCTCGGCAATAAGGCTCTCGAAAGAAAGGCTCTCGGAGAGAGGCGAGCGAAGCTGCACGTGAAGCTGTGGGTAAGTCGAGGCATGCGTGCGGCATAACAAAGGCGACGTGGAGTGGCTGGCCTTGGTAGCGTATGCATGAATGGGACCGAGCTGTAAGGGCGAAGGCGTGCGACTTTGTGGGCGATGGGCAGCGTTGGCGTTCGCAGGGGCTGCTTGCGAAGGATGTTGTGCGGCGGACAAGGCTTGACGATACTGTACGGAGTGAGGTTTGCTGCAAGAGGGGAGAAGCAATTGAGATGGTGAAGAAGAATCAGCGACAAAGGGCTTCGACGATGGAGCTTTCGGTTGGATTTGGGGTGAAAGTGTTTTCGGCGGTGGGAGAAGGGGAAGAAGAAGAAGAAGAGAGAAAAATGAGAGGGATCGAAAATGAGGAATGCGATTTGGAAAATTTACGTTTTGCCTCTGGACTTCGCGAGCGTTACAATATTCTCTTCTTTTAAGACTTTCGTCCCCGAAATTCCTAAGACTGAAACAATTCCAGGTAATGCGTCTTCATCTCATCCTCTAACTCCTAAGTCGCTTTCTCTGCCCTCTGATTTCTCCACTGAACCTTAACCAAGGTTTTGCTATCTTAGAAAAGTTGAAAACTAAACATCTATAATAATCGGCCAAACCCAGAAATGTAATGGCCTAGTTTTCCATTCTGGTTCCCCAGGTTTGTTCGTTTGATTATTCGGTTGTTTGGTTGGGCCGTTAGGGCAGTTTGAGGTTCTAGGGGTATTTTGGTAATTTGGCCTTCAGGGTAGTCTCGTAATTTACCAGGGTTTCGAGGCTGTTCTGTTATGCTGAGCTTGTGGTTTTCCTTCGGTTTCAGGTTTCCAAGGTTGGTGTAGCTTTCTGAGAGGTTTGGAGCCTTGGTTTGTGTTAAAGAGAATTTAAGGGAAAATGTTTGTTAAAAGTGCATTCGCCGGGGCTCGAAGCCAGAACCTGGGAGGGGACACGTGTCACGATCTCCTTCCTCCCTTCCCTTTTTGCCGAGATCTATTTAGGGAGCCGCATTCCTCTCTTTTCTACAAAAAACCCTCACTTTTCTTCTTCTCCAACTCCTAGCCGAGAGCCTCCATCATAATCGCCCAAGCCCACTTCGCCCAAGCCACATCGCAAGCACCAGCCTCGCCCCATCGCCCCACAGCCCACGCACGCCAGCCGCGCGCCACAGTAAAGCCAGCAGCTCGTCTTCGCTCACGCGGCCTCTCTCGATCCCCTACTGCGTTCGCTAGCACCTTTTACTTCAACACCTAGCTGATCGCGCTTCCCCACACCGATCGCACGTCTCCCAGTCTGTTCGCCCTTCGCGTGCACCCAGTAGCCCATCGCACACAAGATCTCGATCGCCACACACACGTACGCTCAGCCGTTCGCAAGCCTTCGAGCGCCCTCGCTCGCCCGCCAGCAGTCCGATCACCCAGCTCGCCCAGCAGAGGCACGCCCCAGCTCGACGCACACCCAGCTTTGCCGTTCGCCCGAGCGCATCGTTCTGCCAGATCGCAAACACCTGCACGCGTGTCCTCCCCACAGCTACAACGCGCCCATCCTCGGAGACGCCCGTGCATGATCACTTGCGCCACAGCTTCTCAAGCCGCAACACGCAGCAGCGCCCGAGACTTCACCTACCGCACGCGATTAGCCATTCACCCTTCGCTGAAGCTGCCTCTACCGAGCCCTGCTGAGAGCCAGCTGCCGAGCCTTGTGTTCGCTTAGGTTAATTTCTTTTCCTGAGGTTGTGTTGGTCAATTTTAGTTGGTGCAACTATTCGAGAAGTGTTAATTCATTTTTATTTATATTGTTTACTAGGTTGTTGGATCTGCAGCTCAAGGAGCATCTTTATTTGTTATATGCTTTCTGCTTAACCAGGTAAGGATTTCTTACCGGGATTGTGTGGGCCCTGCAAAATAATCACTGATTGCTTTCTTGTATGCTTGTTTATTGTTATTGGTATGTTAGTGGATAGGAATTGATTGCTGAACTGTTCTTCTAGCATGTTTGATTTCTGTTTCACATGTTAGTGCCATGC
>JBBMKA010054553.1:0-18598 GCA_037833695.1 Sechiopsis laciniata
TGCTCCTTGAGCTGCAGAACCAACAGAACCTAGCAATAAATAAATCACAAATAGGTAAATAACATCTAGCAGCTACATGGAAAAGAGCAGCCAAATGCACGAGGCTCGGGAGAAGAAGTTACCCTAAACCGAGTACTAGGCAGCTCGGCAGCACAGCTCCTGGCGAAGGCGAGCTCGGTAGAGGCGAGGGCGAGACGAGCGGCTGTGTGCGGCAGCCGAAGGCACGGACGCTGGGCGTACCCGCGAAGGCTGCTGGGGCGAGCGAGTGAATGCGCAAACGGTTGGCAGGGCGAAGTGTTGCTGACGCGTGCCCGGAGGGAAGACACGGCGCTGGGGGGAGCTTGCGTTGTGGCTGTGGCAAAGTGCACGCTATCGGGCGAGCTGGGGGCGAACGGACGTGCGTACGGCAGGGAGCTGCTGGAGCGAACGCGAGCGAGGCGAAGGGCTGCGCTGGGCAAAGGCTCGGGCGAACGCGAGCGGCTACTGACCTTGGCTGGGGCGACGCGAGGCAAATCTGGCAGAGGCGTGCGCGAGGGAGCTGGCGATACGGGATCGGCGAGGTGCAGCTATGGCGACTGGGCGCTCGGGTAGTGCGTACGCTCGTTAAATCTAGCGGACGCGAGCGGTAGGGAGGTTGGCGACGTGCGCGCTGGGGTGAGGGAAACCGACTGCTGGCGCACGCTGCTTCGTCGAAGGGCAGCAACAAGGCTGCTTGGCTTTGGCGAAGGGCTGGGCTGCTCGTCAGAAAGGGCTTGGCTTGAGCGAAATGCTTCGGCGAAGGGGAGGAAGAAAGGAAGTTCTATAGGGTTTTCAAACGAGAAAAAAAAAGTGGGTCAACTCCTTTTATAGGTCTCGACAAAAGGGAAGAGAGGAAGGAGATCGTGACACGTGTCCTCTCTTGGTCATGGGTTCGAGCCCTGGCCTGTGTAACCTTTTTCCTCTATTTTTAAATAAATAAATCGAGGCTCCAAAACCTCTCCAAGGACCAAGCTAGCTCCGGAAACCTGAAACCGAAAAAACTTAACTCAATAATCTTAGCTGACCAAACCCAGAACCCTAGCAAATTAGGAGACTATCCCTGAAGGCCAAATTACCAAAATACCCCTAGAAGCTCAAACTGCCCTAACGGCCCAACTAAACAACTGAAATATCAAACGAACGAACCTGGGGAACCGGAAAGGAAAACTGAGCCATTACAGATATCCTCAAGGGTCTGTTACCCTCGGCCAAAGTGACCGCTCAACAGCTAGTCCTGACCAGCTCTCTAAACTGGTCCTAGGACATTTGAGAGAGTACCCGGTGTCTGGCACTAGACTCGAAAAGGAAGTGGTGTACTCACGAACATTAGCCCGAGGGAGCTCTCCACCTAGTGCCTAACACGTGTGTGCATACACCGTATACTGCTACAAACCGCGTAAATGTGGGACCCTAGGGATAAACTACACCGATCCACGTACGCATGCTTAAAGACTCGGAAGCGGTGTCACTAATCTACAATAGTGCGAGACCCTCAGCACTCGACTATAGCAGCCTGAATACCACCGACACCTGAAGCTAAGAATCGGCCAAGGCAGGCTTACACCGTTGGCAGGGTTCAGCTCTAGTAGGCTACAGACTAGGCTTATACCGGTGTGGTAGCTACTCCACAACCGGCTGCTAGGGGTAAGGGATCCGTCCTCACAGCCCCACCGGTGGGGACACGTAAGTTGGTCCACTCTCAGCCTCTAGATAATGACAACCTAACAAGTTCTATCTAAGATTCCCAAACCCTATTTCTTAACAATCATACGTGCTCAACAACAAATAAACCCTAGCATGGTACTACTAGCTTTAAGCAGGAATCAAAGCATGTTGGAAGAAAAAAACCTAGCATGGTACTAACATGTGAAAGCAGGAGTAAAACATGCTAGCAGAAACAGATCGACATAAAAGTTCCTATCCACTAATCATGCTCGTAACAGTAAAACCAACAAACAAGAATGCAATCAAAGAAGTCTCGCAGGGTCCACACAACCCTGGCAAGAAATCCTTACCTGGAAAACAAGCAGAAAATACAACAGATAAACGATGTTCCTTGAGCTGCAGAACCAACACGAACCTAAGTAAAAATAAAAGCAAGCACAATTAAATAACACTCGAATAGCTACACGAAACTGATTAACCAACACAACGCTCGGGAAGGAAATTACCCTAAACTGAACACAAGGTAGCTCGGCAGCAAGGCTCTCGGCAGTAGGGCTCTCGGCGAAGGTGAAGCTGTTTGTGCGGCCTTGCTGGCGTGAATGGGACGATGCGAGGGCAAGCGTGACTGCGATTGTGAGAGAAAAGGTGAGGCGAAGGCAAACGTGCGGCTGAACGAGCGAAGCTGCTGCGCAGCGAACGTGGTGCGGCTGGCGACGTGAGCTGATTGGCAAAGAAGAAGACTTGGGTATGCGCGAGGAGGATCGGTGTTGGTGCTACGTGATAGAATGAAAGCTTACGATGGTGCTCGAGCGAGGGTGTGCATGCAGCTCGGTGATGGATCTCTCAGCGACAAGGAGCTTCGGTGAAGGAACTTGGTGATGGTGATTTCGGCAATTGGGAGAAGAAGTGAGGAAGAAGAGAATCATGAAGAAGAGGAAGAAGAATGGGATTTGGAGAATGAAAGAAAATGCGACTGTTTTAGGGTCTCGGCAAAATAAGGAGGATTAACTAGAGGGTGACATGTGTCTTCAAGCAGGTTCCGGCTTCGAGTCCTGGCGAGACACCTTTTTCTTTCTTTTTCTCTTTGAACCAAAAGAATCTTCAAACTCCTCAAATAGCAACACTAGCCCTAGAAACCTGAAATTGAAGGAAAAACCCGAACTCAGCAATTAACAAGACAGCCTTGAAACCCTGGTTAATTACGAAACTACCCCTAAAGGCAAAATTACCAAAATGTCCCTAAAGGCTCAAACTGCCCTAACGGCCCAACTGAACAACCAAAGTAGCAATAGAACACACCTGGGGAACCGGAATGGAAAACTGGGCCGTTACATCATCTATCCTAATTAGTATGTCGATGAGACGTTTGTTCTGTAAAATCAGCCATAGGATCCTAATTTTCCGCCTAACCCTAGTTTCGGAGAGCAAAATCTTACTATGCTGAACTTCGCCCAAGTGAACCCTTTATGGGAAGAAACAAATGCTAAATTGCTTGGCAGGAGAAGAATTCTTCAATATTTACCCCAATGAGCTTTGAGAGTTATGATTTTTGTGGAGACAGCCACACTTGCGAGAATGGCCCTAACAATCCTGATTTGACTATGTATGAAGAGATCATGAGAAATTCTATACAGAAGAGCAAGTCTTATGTGAATGCCTATAATTAAGAAGGAACGAACAGTCTTGGGACGGTGTATACTTGCACACTCTTGGGAAAACACACACAATTTGCTTAATTAGAGTAGAGATTTCGCTCTAGCGAAATCCAAGCTGTCACGTCATCATTCTCTTTAATTATTATTTTCTTAATTTGTGTGTTGGATAATTCCACAACAACATGCTAATTTTGATCTAAATTAAACATACCTAGGAAAAGAAAAAGAAATACTTACCAAGTTGACGTGTTTGAATTGGTTGGCAGTTCTTTGTCACCTTGATTCCTCAAATTGCTTCAATCTCGAATGAGGGACTCTAACAAGTCTTTCGAGCTATGTCTCGAACAAAGTACATTTGGCAGGTGAGAGATAATGAAGTTTGAGAGAGAGCTTAGGAGAGACACTTAATTTTCACCAAAAGTTTGACAACCATATTTAAAACAATTAACTTTGATTATTTAAATCGTATTTAAATACATCAAACCTATGAAACTTTATTTATATCATATTTAAATAAATTAAACCCTTTTTCATATTTGATAATTATCTTTTTTAAATATCTTGTATTTAAATCAATTATAATTTGGGTTGGTTATTTCCTTAAAATCCTCAATTTATTTTGTATCTCATATTTTTAGGAGAATCTTGTTAAGGATTTGTGGGGGGTTTCTCTATAAAATAACCCCCTTTCTCAATTGTAATTGTGTGTGAAAATATAATGAAATTTTATTCTTAATTATAAAATTGATTTGGTATCAGAGCAGGAAATCCTGAGTTCGAGCCCCTACCGAGTCATTTCATCCTCAATTAAAATTCAATTCCACTTGTAGGGCATTTCATCCCTAATTAAAATTCGATTCCATTTGTAGGACATTTCTCAAATTTCAAAGCTCATAAGTGAAGGAAAGTGTTGGTTGATATAATTAAATTTAAATTTACCCCAACCCATAAGATTAAGCTTTTTGGTTGATTGGTGGTTTAACATATTTCAACATTTTTTTTAATCGAGAATAAAATTTCATTATATTTTCACACACAATTACAATTGAGAAAAGTTTTTATTTTTTTTCAAAAAATTGATTTGGTATATGAGTAGTGAGGAAAAAACTATTTTTCACTAATCTCAAGCCGCCGCGATTGGCCTCTTAATTCAACATACACCAACGATCAGTTCAGTTACCTAAAGTGAGATCCCTTCATCAAGATAGTATTCATCGATCATTTTGTCCCGTTGCATAACCATCAGAATAATTGAGATTGTGAGAATTGTTCAATCAACCCATCGGCTCAAGATAGGATATCACCCACGCACTCCCAACACCACTAGGAGAAGGATATCTCCATTCATTTTGCACCTGATCGGTAACCTCTATCTAAATATTGTATTCAGACTACGTCTAACCTAAACACCAGCTCGTGCTATCATGTAAGAACCCGACTCTAAAACAATCCTAAAAGTAGTTCTTACTCAACATGCATGAATTTAAAACCATTCAAAGCAATGGAAAAATCAAAAGGAACTTAAACAACTCAAATAAAAATAACAGAGTGAATGTCGGCAAACTCCCATGATCCATCAGCTCTCCTCTAGTCGTCCCGGTGCTGTCCCAAGTTACCTAGTAGAAAACCATATAAATAAGGGTGAGTACAAAGGCACTCAGTAAGAATCCTCAGCCAGGGTACAGTACGTAAACAACACATCATCTAGCATCCTAGCATACATGTAATACAACTTACCAACCAGTTGCAGAAACTTGAGTTATCAAAATAACTCCCAACCCTTGAGAGTCTCTAACTCTCAGCTAGGTGACCAACTCTCTAACAGGTCCTAGACACCTGGGTGAGTCCCCAAGTGACTGGCTCTAAATCGAAACGGGATGGTGTACTGACAACATTAGATCGAGAGAGCCGTCCTCTCTGCATCTAATACGTGTGCGCGCACACTGCATGCTGCTACAAATCGGGTAAATGTAAGCTTGCACAAACTACACCGATTCAGGTACGCATGCCTAACTAGACTCGAAATGGTGTCCACTGATCCACAACTGGTGGGAGGCCCTCGGTACCCAACTGTGGCAGCCTGTTCACACCAACGCCTGAAGTTAAAGATCGTCCTGAGGTAGGCTTACACCAAGGAAAGGACCCCGCTCTAGCAGGCTACAGACTAGGCTTATGTCAGAGGGAAGGCGACACGCACGGGGCTGTGCGGCTGGCACAGTAAGGCTGCTCGGTGAGGCCACGCAGGCGTGGCTGCAAGGCTGTGTAGCTGTGTGTGCGTGACGGTAAGGCATGTGCATGAGCGAGGTGATGGGCTACGGCACGGCTGGGCAAATGAGGCTGTGCGAATGTGTGCTCGCAATGGGGCTGGGCAGGGATGGCGAGGCGTGTGCGTGCAAGATCGCAAGGCAGTGATCGGTGAGGTTGTGGCTAGGCGTTGCATGTGGCAGCGATGGCGTGGACAAGCGATCGGTAATGCGTGCGGCCATGTGGGATAATGCGTGCGGCACGACGATGAGCGAGCGGTTGGGTGTGGACGGCACGGCGAGGCAGCGTGGCTACTCAATTGAGCTGGTCTCGACGACGATGGAGATGAGAAAGAGAAGATGCGACAATCCTCTGGCTTTAGGCTTTTTTGGAAACGATTGATCGAATGAATTGATCGATCCAAACCCCCTTCTATTTTTCTTTTCTTTTCTTTTTTTTCTTTTTTTTTCTTTTTAATTAACAAAATGCTCTTCCTTCTAATCTTGCAAAAATAGCCTTGTTGACCTAGAGAACCAGAATGAAGATCTGGGCCATTACAATACTCTCTCCTTTTATGACTTTCGTCCTCGAAAGTCTCTAAGACTGAAACAACTCTGGGTAATGAGTCATCATCTCATCCTCAAGCTCCCAAGTTGCTTCCTCAACTTTTTGCCACCTCCACTGAACTTTCACTAGACTGATCTCTCGGTTATGCAAGGTCTTGCACTCCTAGGCTAAAGTCCGCATAGGCTTCTCCTCAAAGCTCAAGTCTTTATTTCGCTCTAACGGCTCAAAATGAACAATATGCAAAGGGTCTTCCATATACTGACGTAACATCGAAACGTGGAACACACTGTGCACCGCAGCTAAGGACGGAGGCAAAGCCAAATAGTAAGTAACCAAACCAATCCGCTCAAGGATTTCGAAGGGGCCTATAAACCTGAGACTTAACTTTCCACGCTTACCAAACCTCAAAACACCACGCATCGGTGCTACTTTCCGAAACACGTGTTGGCCAACCTCAAACTCTAAGCCTCTACGTCGAACATCAGCATAGCTTTTCTGTCTACTCTGCACTGTCAACACACAAGACTTGATCTTCTGAACTGCATCATTAGTCAGCTGTAACAACTCGGAACCCAAAACCTGTCTGTCGCCAACCGCTTCCCAAAACACTGGAGACCTACAGTGCTTACCATACAAGGCCTCAAATGGAGCCCTCTAAATACTCGACTGATAACTATTGTTGTAAGCATTCTCCATCAAATACAGGTACTGATTCCAACTGCCTAGAAAATCCAACACACAGACTCGCAACATATCCTTTAAAATCTGGTTCACCCTCTCTGTCTGACCATCTGTCTGAGGATGGAATGAAGTACTGAAACTGCACTCTGTGCCCAAACCTTTCTAGAGTGCCCTCCAGAAACGAGAAGTAAAATGAGAATCCCGATCAGACACTATCTTCGCTGGCACCTCATGGTATCGAATAATCTGCTCTAAAAATAACTACACCCACTACTCCGTGGTCTAGGTGATCCTACCAGAAATAAAGTGTGCACTTTTGGTCAATCGATCAACAATAACTCAAATCTGAGTAAACCCTCTCGGTGTCCTCAACAACCCAGAAATATAATCCATGGAGATCTCCTCCAACTTCCACTGAGGCACACTCGTGGCTACAACAAGCTTGTGGTTTCTATTTGGGAGTCTTCACTTGCTGACAAGTGAGACACCTGCTAACAAACTCAACAATTTCTCTCTTCATGTTGCTCCACCAGAAGGTCTGCTTAAGATCCTGATACATCTTGGTACCCCCTAGGTGCCAAGTAAACGGGGAGTTATGAGCCTCGGTGAGCAACTCAGCTCGTAGCTCAGCGTCAGCTGGCATACAAGGGTGGCCTCTGAATCTCAAACCACCATCTGGTGCTACCACAAAGTCAAAGTCTCCGTCTGTCTGGTCTCTAGCAATCAATCTGCTCAACTCGGGATCACTTAACTGGCCATCAATGATCTTCTGCCTGATCGAAGGCTGCACGGTCAACTGGGCTACCCTGGCAATAACCTCTCCCAATAAAACTGCTATGCCGGCTCGCTTGAACTCTTTGCAATGGAAGCTGGGAACTCAACAAAGCTGCAGAATGCGACGTCTTTCTACTCAAGGCATCAGCCACAACATTGGCCTTACCCGGATGGTACAAAATCTCACAATCATAATCCTTAACTAACTCAATCCACCTCATCTGTCTCATATTTAACTCATTCTGAGTGAAAAAGTACTTGAGACTCTGATGATCCGTGAACATCTAAATCTTCTCTCCAAACTGATAGTGCCTCTAAATTTTCAGTGCGAAGACCACTGCTGCCAACTCCATATCATGAGTCGGGTAGTTCTACTCATAGAGCTTCAAATAACAAGAAGCAAACGCAATCACCTTGCCATGCTACATCAGCACACAACCTGGGCCGACTTTGGAAGCATCGTTGTACACTACAAAACTACCTGTTCCCTCTGGAACTGCCAAAACTGGGGCTGACGTCAAACTGAGCTTCAACGTAGCAAAACTCTTATCACAAATGGCTTTCCAAACAAACTCAACCCTTTTCCTCGTCAACCGAGTAGGGGGTGCTGCTTTAGCGAAAAAGTCCTTGACGAAACGTCGGTAATAGCCTGCCAAACCCAGAAAGTTGTGAATCTTTGCGATGGTAATCGGTCTGGCCCACGAACTCACTGCATCAATCTTAGCGGGGTCTATTGTAATACCATCTCTCAAAACCACGTTACCTAGGAAGGCCACTTGCTCTGACCAGAAGTCACACTTGGAGAACTTGGCATACAACTTATTCTCTTTCAGAGCTGCTAAAACTTGCCTCAGATGCAAGGCAACGGGTACTTATTCTTCAATATAACTTTATTCAGTTCCCTATAGTCTATGAAAAGGTGCATTGAATTGTCCTTCTTCTTAACGAACAACACTGGTGCTCCCCACGGGGTCACACTAGGACAGATGAACCCTCTGTCTAACATCTCCTGCAACTGAACCTTCAGCTCTTCAACTCAGTTGGCACCATACGGTATGGAGCCTTCGAGATAGAGAGAGTCCCCAACTCGAGCTCAATTGTGAAGTCCACTCCTCTCGGTAGAGGCAAACTAGGTAACTCCTCAGCAAAAACATCTGTAAACTCCTGAACCACTGGTACTTGATCAACAGTCAACGAAGGGCGACCTTCTCTAGACATCTTTACCAAATAACTCCAAGCTCCGCGAGCTAACAAACGACGAGCTTTCGATGCAGAAATCAACGGCGGGCAAACTCCGCTCTAGACACTGCAAAACTTGAAGCTCTGCTTCTTGGACGGCCTGAACATGACTTTTTTCTGGCGACAATCGATCAACGCGTGGTTCTTTACTAACCACTCCATACCAAGGATAACATCAAACCCCCTCATAGGCAGAACTATGAGGGTAGCTTGCTAACAGCTCTCCAGATACCAAGATCCGGTCGTCTCTAACCTTCTCGCAAGCGAGCAACCAACTAACTTCCAACAGAGTCACAACCAACAACTAAACACCCAAGGTTCCATCTCCAAACGTGCTCACTTCGCAACAAAACACAACAACAGTGGGCAAAACCCGAATCTACAAAAGCATATCAACGTCAACATATAAACCTAAAAAATGACCACCGGGTGTGCCTTACACTAGAAGCATCAACATTTTACTCCACTTTTAGGCCGGTCTAGCATCTGCAGTGCTGAACTCTACTAGAATCTAAGAAGTCACAATGATATCTGATCGCACTACCTAGCAAAATGGCACACCTGGCCATAACGGAAGCACGCAAACTTGAAAGCTCTACCCATTCCATGAATGACACCTAATGCCCTTTAGCTCTCTTTTGTAGCCATTTGACTACCACCAAACTAGATCACTTGTGCTACCCCAACAGGTGCAACAATTGGAAGGCAAGTGCAACATCTAGAAGAGTATACAGAACTCCTAAAAGAGTCGTTTGAACATCTGCACAAACAATACGAACTAGGCCTGAACCTAGGCCTACACCCAAGTTTGGTGCTAAACAAGCATTCTCCAACCTCATTACGAAGTGCTGCTAATGAAAAAATTCTAGGTCTGCTATAAATAGGCCAACAAGGTCACAACCTCTAGTGACGGCAACACAGACAACTCGCACAAGAAACTCCAGACTCATCAATCTGGTCTTTAGCATCTCGTCTATCAGACATGCTCAAGATCTACCCCTGAATCTCAACTCGATGCCCAGCGAACATCGCTCTAACCATCTCCCGAAAGGCAGCAACTAGCTCTACTCCATGAGCATGCTGAAAAGGAGGGTACACCTCGACTAGATGAATGGGGAGCTTCACTGTCAGATCGAGTCTCGAGGGGTGAACTACGAGCTACACTCCTACCTTAAGGGTACTAACTGAACTGGCTACAAAATCGATAGTAGGCTTGCAAGTGGTGTTTGGTGTCTCTACACCCTTCCCAAAAGATGCTATCTATGTAGCTACGCTCTGGGTAAATCGACGAACAACCACGACTCAAGATCTACACTTGAAACCACCCTTGTTAGTCCACACTTGGACCAACACCACAAGTAACCAAGAAAAGACATGTAAGCTAGATGCAAGTACTGTAAAACAAACCCTTTAAGTTAACTTTTGACGTACCTGACGACTGTTGGAGTGCTAATGATCATACGGACAAACGACCTAACTTAGTAAGTCAGTCTACAAAATCTATGACTCTGAGCTCTGATACCAACTATAAGAACCCGACAATAAAACAGTCCTAAAAGCAGTTCTTACTCAGCATGCATGAATTTAAAACTATTCAAATCAATGGAAAAATTAGAAGGAACTAAAACATTTAAAAAAGAATAAACAATCCAAACATAAAAATTATCCAAATACAGTTAAAACCTCTGGCCAGAGATTTATTTAAAACAAATAGAACATAATCCTCTTAGCAAGAACTCCGTTCCCAACTACATGCTGAACAAAAGACTCAAATAAAAATAACATAGTGAATGTCGGTGGACTCCTATGATCCATCAGCTCCTCCTCTAACTGTCCTAGTGATGTCCCAAGTTACCTGGTGGAAAATTACATAAATAAGGGTGAGTACAAAGGCATTCAGTAAGAATCTCCAGTTGGGGTACAATACGTAAACAACATTCATCTAGCATCTTAGCATACATGCAATACAGCTTACCAACCAGTTGCAGAAACTTGAGTTATCAAAATAACTCCCAAACCTTGAGAGTCTCTAACTTTTGGCTAGGTGACTAGCTCTTTAACTGATCCTAGACACCTGGGTGAGTTCCCAAGTGTCTGCTATAAACAAGAACAGGATGGTGTACTGACGACATTAGCCCAAGGGAGCAGTCCTCTCGGCATCTAATGAGTGTGCGCACACATCGCATGCTGCTGCAAATTGGGTAAATGTAGGCCTGCACAAACTACACCAATCTATTTACGCATGCCTAACTAGACTCAGAATGGTATCCACTGATCCACAGCCAGTGGGAGGCCCTCGGCACTCAACTGTGGCAACCTGTTCACACCAACACCTGAAGCTAAAGATCGTCCTGAGGTAGGCTTACACCAAAGAAAGGACTTCACTCTAGTAGGCTACAGACTAGGCTTATGTCAGAGTGGTAGCTACTCCACAGCCGACTATCAAGGGTAGGAAACAGTACTCGCTAGTCCCGACCCGGTGGGGACAACATACGTTGTGTTCGCTCTTAACCTCTAGATGATGACAACCTAACCAAAACTATGCTAAGAGTATGACTCGTTCAGCTCATAACTGATCACAACATGCTTAATAGAAAAGACGAGAAACCCTAGCATGGTACTAACAGACATGTCACAAGAAGTCAACACATGCTCTCAAAGAGTTAGGATAACACAACAACCTATCCACTAAGACATGCTCGTAAAACAGTAAAATAGGAAGCATACAATACTATCAATGCATATTCACGCAGGGTTCATACAACCACGACAAGAAATCCTTACTTGAAACAAATAACGAATAGACAATAAATATTTCTTTAGCTGCAGATACCAACACGTACAAACACAACCTAAACAGCAATAACACGTAATTAATATCTAAATAGTTAACTATTTATCTAGGCTAGGTTACCCAAACCGAACGGTAGGCTCGATACCACAAGGCCAAGCCTGCGGCAAGAAACATTTCTTTAGCTGACACAGGCTGGCACGGTGAGCGTGTGCGGCAGCAGTGAGGGCAGGCGACACACACGGGGCTGTGCAGCTGGCACGAGGCCGCGCGGGCGTGGCTGTGAGGTTGCGCGGCTGTGCGTGTGTGACGGTAAGGCGTGTGCAGTATGGGCGTGAGCAAGGCAATGGGCTGCGGCACCGCTAGGCAAATGCAGCTGTGCAGGCGTGTGTTCACGACGGGGCTGGGTAGCAATGGCGAGGCGTGTGCTACGGGATCGCAAGGTAGCGATCGGTGAGGCTGTGGCTGGGCGTTGCGTGCGGCAGCGATGGCATAGCAGGGTTGAAGGCAAAGGCGGATCGGTGCGTGAGCATCAGTGATCGACGATGCATGTGGCCGTGCGAGCTGGTGCGTGTGGCACGACGATGGGTAAGCGGCTGGGTGTGGGCCACACGATGAGGCAGCATGGCTGCTCGGTGGGGCTGGTCTCGGCAGTGATGGAGATAAGAATGAGAAGATGCGACAATCCTCTGGCTTTAGGCTTTTCTGGAAATGATCGATTGAATGAATTGATCGATCCAAACCCCTTCCCTTTTTTTTTTCTTTTCTTTTTAATTAACAAAATGTTCTTCCTTCTAATCTTGCAAAAATAGCCTTGTTGACCTGGAGAACTGGAACGAAAACCCAGGCTGTTACATATCAAATCATAAGGTCCTCTATGAGATAACAATATCACTTGAAAATCAATAGGTTCCCTATGAAGTGTACTCAGACATGCATACTATACAAGAATATAAAGTAGTTCTACATGCTCATCATATGCTACATCAACGTATAATGCATAAAACATAACAATACAACATAATAAACAATCACATCTATGCTCTACAAATATTCCAGAAATCATCTATCCCTAATACATGTTCATAATCAAACCATATGATCTTGAGCTAAGGTGAAAGGTCCCTTGCCTTGGTCGAATCCAAAGAATTTACACTTAATTTAAGTCAAAGTGTCTTGATAGCTCTACAAAGACTCTGGGACATATAGAACCTAAACGAGTCAAAACTAGCACTTTAAACTGCCAAAATGGACTCAAAGCATCAAAATTACCCAAGAAATAGATTGTAGAAAATTTCGATTAATGACGACAATCACGGTGGAGCTTGAAATCTCTTGCGACGGCACTGAGACGCGTCTCAACAGGCTCGAAGTGAGGCTACCCCATGGCTTCGAACGGTTGAAGGCTCAGAGAGGCGCGTGCAGTTCAAAGCGAAGCCTGGTGCAGATGAGAGGTAACACTAGGCTCATATCTACTTCGAGTGAGGGTTGGCGTGGATTGAAGGCAACGCAAGGCTCGGAAAAGGCGCGACTATTTTGACTCTTCAATGCATATTGAGGAGGCGCAGCTAAAGTTGAACACATTTTTTCAGAAGACGTGATTCTAATTGGTTGAATCTGGGCGGTGGCATCTTCTCGATAGACATGTCTACTACACTGGAGCTCGAACTCTTCGATGAAATCACATGATTTTTTATGGGAATCCAACAACTCCAATGCTTGAATTTTTATGCAAACACCAGGAAAACTCGATCTCCGAGTTTAGGTTGGATTTTCGAAAGGTTTGACACAAATTTTGAGAGAGAGTTAAGAAGAAGAAGAGGTCAATCTTGTTATATGAAAACTTAGAGCAAAAATGAGGCAAAAGATCCTATTTATAATAAAATCTAGATTAAAAAATGCTACTAGGGCTTAATTTACTCAATCACCCTTCTTAAAACAAAAGTAAACCTTGCCCCTCTCGAAACAATGTCCCTAGAGTCCCTCCAAAGCCAATTAAATAATTTAATATCCCTTCGAGAGTCATCAGAATTCAAAAGTTACCTTATTTACAAATGACGGAAATCTGGGTTGTCACATTTTTACAAAACAAACTTTCTTCATAGAATATCATTATACAAAAATCTTTTTTTGAAAGGAAAATTCATAGAAAAAATAGCTTATTTGAATTAAGATCGTAGTTGAAGTGGTGGTCAATAACGCGACTAAGACAAACCCTTTTTTTTTTTGGATATGTCACCTTAGAGAATGTAGAGTTACTGCATGTGTTTGGTTGCAATAACATGTCAATGAATCAATAGTATCTCTCTCTGATGATGCTTATTATGAAATGTTTAATACCGTAGTTTAAGTATAAATCATTAATTTGTATTTATGTTATTTTAGAAGATCTATATATAAAGTGAAAATGTTTTGTAGTAATATTACAACTTCAATTAATAAACCAAATCAAAATTAAAATTAACTTAAGAATGGTAAATATTTATAAAATTGTGGAAATAATAAAGAAGTAATGAAAAACCAAGGAAATTGTGTGGATGCCAAAATTTTAGAAGAAAAAAAATTTAAATATATCGAAAAAAAATGATTCAAATATAGCAGAATCTAGGACATCATTTTTTACATTCTAGCCCACAAAGTGAGGATTTCAACACGTGAAACTCATGGGTTCAATCAAATTAAATTGATTGAAAATAAAAGAGTGGAAGTGATTAAAAATAATGAAAATTGAAATATTTTATTATAAATAAAATATTTCAATTTTCATTATTTTTAAATTGTCAAAATTAAAGTAGAGATACTAGAAATTGCTACCTATGTCAAATTCCCAAGAAAAAAGTTTTGTAAAATTGATGTATAATTATTTACAAAAATAAAAATAAAAATTAGAACGAAGATATTGACAATATTATGTCATACAGGCATCCCCAACCATTAACTTTACACTTTATCATACTTACACCTCAAATATCACTTCCAATACACTACTATGTACCACAAACATTGATTTACTACAACTTATACCATATCATACGATACCACCTTTTTTGTTCGCCTAAGTCTCCCTGATATCAAACCAATAATAGAACATAGATTTCATTTTTTCTTATGAAAAAACTTCAAATCGAAAACTATAAAACTTAAATATGGAAAGACTAATATTGCCATAGATAAGACATGAAACACAAGTTCTTTCCCTCAGGGGGCAGATCCAAGATTTAAGCTTGGGGGATGATTTTTTTTTTTTTTTATATTTGTAAGTATACTAGTATGCATGCATTTCAACTATTCTCACAGTCAAAAAATGACCCTATAACATTTTGATTTGTCATCGAACCTCCTACGAAATTAATTTCTAAGTAGATGTGTCACACATCAAACTCAAAATTTAAAATTAAAAACAAAGTAGATGCCTAACATATATTGAACTCATAACTTTTAGTTACATAAAAACAACAATGGTTATGAGCTAAAAACTGTGTTTCATAAATAAATTAAAATTTTTTAATACTTAAAAAAAAATTATGTTCAATTTAAAAAGGTTTGACACATTTATTAGATCTCTAAGTTTACAATTTGATATCAAATGAGCTCTTACATTTTCAACTTTTTATCTAATAGAACTCAAATTTTTTAAAATATCAAATAAATAACCGATATAATTTTGTAGTATATTATAAAATTTAAAATAAAAACGAATCTAATAATATTTAAAAATATTCATTTTATAAATATAATTTTGTAAACAAGATATGATTTAAATTTTATATTTATATAAAAATAATATAAGTCTAAAATAATTTTCAAAATAATATTTTACACTTCTAATACTATAAAAAAAATAAATAAAGGAAAATAAGGAAATAATTAAAATATATATAAAAAATAAACCGAATATATTTAAATAAATAAGAAAAGAAAAGTATAAATGATATTTATAAATATATATAAATATACGTATATAATATAATATTAATAAAATGTAAAAAAATTATTTATAAAAATGTAGTGCTATATAAATAAAATAAACAAATTAAAAATGAAGAAAATGTATGTATAAAAATTATATGGAAAAGAAAGAGAAAAAAAAGTTATATACATGTTATATACGTGCATAAAAGGAAAAGATATAAATTTTTGTATATAAATAAAAAGGAAAGAAAAAAAATTGAAGAAAGAGAAAGGATAAAAACAATATATACATATATAAAAGGAAATAAAAGAAAAAATTAAGTGGAAAAGAAGGGGATATATATATATATAATGAAGGAAAAAAATGAGGTGGAAAAGTAGGAAAAATATATGTAAAACGTAAAAAAATAATGATATAACTTGTTAGTGTTTGGACTTGAACACGGTCAACATAATTTTTGAGGGAGCCAACGATAATTGAAGTAAAAAAGTTCAATGTTGTAAATATGTAAATTCTATATATCCTATTGTATTTTCTAAAAGTTTTGGGGGTCAGCTTTCACTCGTTTCGATTAGATGGTTTAGAGTCTATAATTTTTTTATTGCGTTTTTTAGATGAAAATCATAGTTGTTGTAGGGTTTGTTCCCTTCGTTTGAATATTGTCTGTAATAATTTTATTGTATTTATATTTATATATATATTTTATAATTCTACTATATTAGTGGTTTCTTTAAACAAAAAGGACAAAATAGGAAAATGTAAATTTCTCATCTCACCCGTCCATTTATACATCCTACAAATTAGGAGTGTTAAAAAACCAAACCGAACACAAAATGATGGTCTGGTTCGGCTTTTTCAAAAAATTAAGAGCCTTGTTCCTATATTTAAAAACCGAAAAATGCAATTCAATTTTCGGTTTAGAATCATAAAAGATCGAAAAAACCGAACCAAATATATGTATGTATTTAATTTTAAACAAGTGACTATTTGAAGGCTCAAACAAATATCAGGCCCATTTTTGCAATGATTTTTGGCTGACCAACGCTTTATTCCAGCCTAAATGTTTTAGTACATAAAAGTTATATATATATAGTTTATAACATGAAACTCTTAGGGAAAGTTTGGATGACATTTTAAAAAAGTGATTAGAAAGAGTGATTGTTAAAAGCTCATTTGAATATAATTTTTTGTAAAATATTTTTGTAAAGTGATTGTAATAACTCGTTTGAATATAATTTTTTTTAAATAAAGAGTTATAATAGGGGTTTGTTACCTTTTTTTTTTAATGATGTAACATTTATAAATTTTTTTAATTTATAATAATTTCTCTTTATTTATTTATTATTTCAAATTCTTTTTTTTTTTTTTAAATGTATTGGATTCTCTTTTAAAATATTACTTCTTTTATTTTATTTTTCATTTATATTTTTAAATTTCCGTTATTCTTTTTTTTTTTTGTGATAATATTTTTTATTTTTCTTTGATAATATTACTTCATTTATTTTTCTTTTTAATGTTTTTTTTTTGTAACATTTTTAAATAATTAGTAACAAATTAGTAATATTAAATAGATGGAAAAAGTTATTTATGAAACTACCATTAACTGAAAAGAAAAATCAATTAATTAATTAAAATATTAGTCCACAATCGTTCAATAGACGAAATATATTTTGAAAATGTGATAATATGTGTATGAGAAATTTTTTAATTAATTAATAAAAATGAAAGATATTATATAGATAAAATTATAAATAATGAATTAAGAAATATAATTTCTAAAACATGATATTAATTGAAGAGAAATTGTGAATGATAGTTCAATTTCACAAAATAATTGTAGATCTAGGTAAATTTGAAAATATTTGTATCATAGTAAAAAATATAGTATGATTAATACTCATTATACAGTATAATTATTACTACAGTATTTTATATTATTAATACAGTATTATCTATTATTAATACAATATTGTGTGTTAATATAGTATTATGTTTTAATAATAACATATAATGAGTATTAATTATATCGTATATTTGACTATGATTGTTTTTTGTGTGTCTAGTATTGTAAATATTTTTCTGACATATTCCTTAAAAAAACGTTAATTGAATGAATTAAAAATAGAAATAATAATAATAATAATAATATAGCAAGAAAAAATAAAAATATATCATAAATATATTGAAAAAAATTTAAATCATGCAAATTTTAAAAATAATCTGGAAACAAAACGAAGTTAAAAAATCAAATTGAAAACAAAAAGGAAAAATGAAATTAAAAAAGGATTTATAAATTAGTGGCCACTCCCTAAATCGCTCATATGCGATTTAAATGAAAAAAAAGTAAAAAATAATGAAACGCTCGGCTCAGGGCTCAAAACCGCCTCCCTCCCCATTTTCCTTTTTCTATGGGTGTGTTTGTTCTTTAGACATAAGGGTGGAGTGGAAGAGAATGAGGTGGTTAATGATAGTATGAAGTGACTAACTACTCGTTTGGGGATTGGAGTTAATAGTAATGGAGTAATCAACTACTTGTTTGGAGAATGAGGTTAAGAGTGGTTGATATAATTTTTTTTTTTTTTTAAAATGAGGTTGAAGTAAATAATAATGATAATTATGTATCTATAATTGAAAGTTTATGAATTTTAATTATTCACCACAATTATTATTGGTTGATCTTAAAAAGTATTTTTATGTTTTTAAATTTAATAATAATTCAAATTAAAGAATTCAAATTCATGTCATTTACACCTTTAAGATAAACAAAAACTATCATGTTGAATTATCAATCAACTTTTAGTTTTATATTGTGTCACTAAACATATTGATATCATAAATTAAGCAAATAAGAGTAAATTTAAAAAATTTGGACTAAATTTACTATTGAATAGACTGTTAAATTATTTAGGAAGTAGTAGAAATATATTTACGTAAAACTTGTAAAAATAAAATTTTCTAGAAAATAAAAAAATAAGAAGTAGTAGGATATAATGGTTTTATTAAGCAAAAGTAAGCAAAATATATTATATAGTAGTTAAAATATTTGTTTCC
>JBBMKA010054564.1:0-18595 GCA_037833695.1 Sechiopsis laciniata
CCAATAGATTGCAAGTGCTCATAAACTTTTGAAATGGTGGCTGGAGCTTGAATGCATTATTTTGAGACTATATATATTTTCCTTGTCAGGTTTAGTTTTGTCCAATTTTAAGAGGAAACTCAGTCAAAATTTTCAGTGATTTTGATTACAGAAAAGAAAAGAATTAGATAGTCACTTTGTATTAAAAATTGTTCAGGTTACAACAAAAAGTTCTTGACAATAGATTCCTAGGTTTAGTTGGGATCTATTGTCGACATATCGCGTCCTAGGTTAGTAGGGTAAATTTGGGGCAGGGTTTGTCAGGTACAAAATCGACAAAAACCAAACAAAAATCACTACGAGGCTGTTTACCCATAAATCAAATTTGCCAATTAAAAGTCACTACTTGTACTAATAGAAGGATGACCCGAACGTCTATGTCATAACATATTTACATCTACAACTCCCACTTTATTTGCCAGAAAGCTACGAGCACAAATCGACCTAAGAAAATTGACTTCATTACACTGCATCCCTACTCTATACCATGATTAAATTGAGAAGTTATGGCTACATATTAAAACAAAGAAATAATGGCCAAAACTTTTCCTTTCTTCCATTGATTTGACATACTTATGCATTACCATCCTATAAAATCTACTAACCAAATCTAGGAAATATCTACTAACCAAGTCCAAATCTAGGAAATATCTATTATTATTTAAATACAAAATCTAGGAATCATATGTACAATTCCTAACATAAACAAAAAAAACATTAAATTCAACGTTAATGAATAATAATGTACTGTTGACTTTTATTAAATCAATTGTTATTTATCTTTTATCAAACTCAAGGTTGTTTAATGAGGGTTTGAATATTTTGTGGAAAGGTACGAGTGAATCTTATTCAAGTTAACAGCCTAAAGAGTATATAGTAGATGGATAGAGGATGGATGTCTTATCTTGTGACACTGTTGATATAACGACTTGATGTGCTTAGGAAGCAAGTGACTTGATCCTAATCGCTCATGTGGAGACAAAAAGTGGAGGTATCATATGCAAAATAAGTTTTGCATAAGACTAGACCATTGGATCTTTGACTTCACTAGGATGTTCATATGCTCACTTGATCTTTATTTTGTGCGAGTTACAGACTACTGTCTGTAAAAGCATCCTTTCATGAGTATGAGTGAAAGTAGTCAAACGACAATAAATAAATAACCCAACCTATATTTCATAAGATGATATTCACTCATTTCCATTTGAGGGAAGTAGATGAATGCCCTTTTAATAGCTGATTTTGGGTCTTGAACAAAAGCTCTCACTGGTCCGAGAGGATTCGTGTTTATGGTTAGACCCATAAACCACTTTTTCAAGGAAAATCAATGGGTGCAGTGGGAGAAGATGTAGTGCAAGTGTAGATCAGATATTTGACCCAATTGTATATAAAGTCGGTGAATGATCAACTCGCATATCATTGATTACATCCGGGATATAACTTTTTTTACAATGCATAAGAGTTCAACCACGATTAATTCTTTAGTGAAATGCTCTGTAGTTAATGAATGAGAATAAAGAGATTGATCAAAGAGGTATATCGCTGTAGTCTCATGTCGCCATAGCTTACAACCTCTAGGTCCATGAGGTCCCTTTACTAACTCACTAAAACAATGTAGATTGATTCTAGGAAAGTTTATAATTTGAAAGAATTCAAATTATTTGAGTGATATAATACATGAGATACCATAGAACCGGAAGAATTCATCATATATATATATATATATATATAAATATCTAATATTTGTGAGATAAATAATAAAGATATTTAAATTATTTAAATGAGATTTAAATCATTAATTTTCCATAAGTGATTAAAAGTAAATATTTAAATAAAAGTTATTTTAAATATTTAATCCATGAAAAAAAAAAGTTTAATCTATTTGAGTATGATTTAAATAAAATCCATAGACTTATATATTTAAATATGATTTAAATAAACAAAATATAATGAATTTAAATATAAGATATTTAAAATGATATTATAAAATAAGAGAAATGGTTGGATTTGAGATCCTATAAATTGACCCCTTGGGTACCCTAAAACCTACATCTTTTCACATCTCATTGTAAACTCTCTAGAAATTCCTTTTAAGCTCCGTCGTAGCCTCTCACCCGTCCTTGATTAAAAAAGTTTGTTGGCCAAGGTGACAAAGGACTATAAACCAATCTTTCCCTTGATTATTTAATTTAGCAAATGTGTTCGCATGTGTTTTTTCTCTCAATCCCAACACTCATGTTTCCACACGCGCTTTGAGAACCAAAAATTTCCAACACAATTAAAAACCAAAGAGCTGAGAAACTAAAAAATGCAACTGGAAAAGAACCACCTTTAAAAAGGACCCGGTTGATCTTGAAAGGGTTCCTAACCACCAAGTTGATTCAATGGTTTCACTTCATCAACTTGAATATTGAATTTTTAGCAATCGTGGGAAATAATCACGCATCCATTCCTTCATTAAGGTTTAAGATCTCATTAAGGAAGTTGAAATGGAGAGAGACTCTCAACTCATGAAAGTAAAAGCTTTTCCAGAAGGCTATAGCCAGCCAATTCAAACAATCCTTCTTTGTGAATCCCCTTAGCAGCCAAACAACTCCCAAAACAACTCCTAATCAGTTTTGACCTTTTCTCCCAACGAGCCTTCGAACTTAGCAACAAAAGGCTCTACAACCAACTACAAAAGGCTCTGGTGAATAGCCACAAGAGGCTCCAAAGAGAAATCTTAACGGGTTCTAAAGAGAAAACCTAAAAATTTCTAGAGAGAAGGGAGAACATATTTTAAAAGAGAGAAGCTTCATTAACCCTCGTTAATGTTTATGAAAATTGATATTTATATTTTAAAGTTTATAGTATTTGAACTTTTAAGTTTGTATTGGATAGGTCTTTGAAGTTGAAAAATGTTGGATACATGTTTAATAGGTATTATAATATTTGAAAACGTTTAATAAATATTTATACTTTCGATTTTATTTCCAACCATTAATTTTTAATATTAATACATTAAATTGTATTTTTATTTAATAGATTGATATTTTTTTAAAAGGAATTCAAATGGTCAAGATATCAATGAAATTGAAAATAGTTTATATATTAAGTATGAAGTAGAAGCTTAAAAATTATTGATAACGACATTTTAAAATTTTGGAGATCCGTTAATGACATTTTTGAAAATTCTATAGACTAATAACACTAAATTCAATAAACATATAATTTAACTATATTTAAAACAACTATGTTAGAAGTTAATCAAGCTCTTACAAACGAATAAAATTTCAAATAGACAATTTTAAACCCTTTTCAAATGGAAGATCCTTCTCTTTTTAAACTTTTGCATGTATTTTACCTACTTTCTACACTAATATAGTATTAAATAAACAAAACAAAATATCCTTTCAAATGTACTAAAAAATAAATTTATTTTCAAGTCTGAGATGTGTTTCTCACTCTTGAAGATTTTAACTTCATCCAAACATTTCTTTTTCTAAAAAGACAATTAATTAAAGCTGCTTGTAAAAAATGTACTAACAAATGGAAAAAATTATAAGAAAGCACTTCTTAAGTTGGGCAGTAAATATAGAGAAGAAATTTGATGTTGGTAAAGCCTCGACAAATGATTTGCAATTGAGAGTTGGAACGAAACATGCAAGATCTTTATAACTAGATGTAATCTTATCTAGATTGAACTAACAATCCAATTCGATAAACTTAGTTTGTTCGTGGAACATCAAATTGTTAGCGAGGTAAACTAGAGACTAATTGTTACAAATAGATGAGTGGGATTGTGACTCAATATATGAAGGTTAATGGGAAGATCTCCAAAGAATTTCACAAGTAACCAGAGTAATGGCTCTATATTCGTATTCATTCGAGGAAAAAGATAAGATGCTTAATTTCTTAGATTTTAAGAGATGAGTGAGTTACCAAGAAACGCGTAAAAGCTATATGTTGAGTGTTGAGTGTCTTGACATGAAGTCGGACTTAGTGTGAGCAAATGCGAGAGCAAACGTTTCAAATAATGAAGTATGACAATTTCTCCTCATCGCTTAAACACTGATCTTGATACTGCTAACACTTTCCATGATTACCTTAACTACAGCCTCTCTCTTTACTTAACAATAAAAACAATCTCAACCAAAACTCCAAATATTGTAGGGTCAGGCAGTATGTCCTGTGACATTAGTCGAGGTGCACTCAAACTTGCTTAAATAGTCACAATATCAAAAAATAAATATAAATAAAAATAAAATAATGAGTGCAACAATAGTTTTGGTCGTGACCATGTAAAGCACGATAACAAAGATCATAATCACAATGAGAGAGAAAATACATACCAACCTCATAAGTTTCATTGTTATTATTGTAAAAAAATATGGACATATTAAAAGATTTTACAGGTTGAAGAAAAAGCATAAATCTTGTGATAAGTTTGCAGAACATGAAGCAGATGACGAAAGTGCAAGTTTATTCATTGCTTGTTATTCTACTACAATATCTTCTCTTAATATATAGTTCATGGACAACACTTGCTGCAACCATAACACCAGACTTGGAGGTCTTTCTAAATGTAGATAAAAAAAAGTTTACAACACTGTAAAGATGGGAGATGGCGTGATTCGTGAAGTCTAGGGAAAAAGTGATGTTCAAATCGATCTAGGTAATAAAAACTACAATAAGAATGTCATCTATGTGCCTTTTTTAACACTAATTTATTGAGTGTTGATCAATTCATTCGAGAAGGATATTCCATTATTTTTTAGGCATGACATGTGCTTCTTTTTCAAATTCCACCAAAAAGAATTTGTTACTCAAATTACCAATGGCTAAAATTAACATATTTCCTCTTTGTCTTAATGACAAGCAACATGCATCCAAAGCCTCGTTGGAAGATGAAAAGTGGTTGTGGCATCATAGATATGGACACACAAAATTTGAAAGATTTACTTGTCACAATAAAATTTGGTGGATGGACTGCCAATTTGTGGAGGAGATGAAATATGTGAGAGTCTTATTTTTAGGAAGCAACATCGGTAGACTTTTACTAAAAAAATACCGAGAACCCATGAAACTTGTGCATGGGTATTTGTGTGGAGCAATGTAAATTCCGTCTCTTAACAATAATCATTACTTTATTGTGCTTATTGACGATTATATCAGATTTACATGTGTCTATTTTACTAAGGAAAGATATGAAGCTCTATTGATCTTTAAGAGGTTTAAGAATTCTGTTGAAAAGCAAAGTGGACGTTCGTTGAAGATTCTAAGGATAGATTGAGGTGGTGAATTTGTCAAATAATTTTTTTTATTTTTGTACAAATTTATGGATTTTGAGACAATTAACAACTAGCTACACTCCACAACACAATGGGGTAGTGGAGAGAAAGAATAGAAGTCAGGTGGAGATGGTAAAAATTTTGACTGAAGCAAGAACTTACCCATGAGTTTTTGGGCATAAGCCAATAAAACAACAAGCTATATATAAATTGAAGTCCAACGAAAGTATTGAAGCACTAAACCTCTTTTGAAGCTTGGCACGGTTAGAGACCAAAGATATATCATTTTAGAGTCTTTGGGTGTGATTTTTATATTCATATTCCTCGTATAAGAGACACAAACTATAGGATAATGGCATCAAATGTTTATTTGTTGGTTATAGTACTGAAACAAAAGGGTAGAGATTTTATAATCTTTTGACTAATAAATTTATTATTAGTCGTGATGTTGTTTTTTATGAGAATAGTGCTTGGAAGTTGAATGATGATAACAAGAATGTTAAATTTCTCTCAAACACATTGAAGAAGTTGAAGCGAACGATGATGGTGTGATTTCATCAGCACCCGACACTCAATTTGGTTCTTCATCTTTGACATCCTCACCATGTTCTACACATCCTACATCTTTCAATCCTTCATCTTCAACCCCACAACAAAAGTGGCATTCATTGAATGACATTTACGAGCGAACAAAGTGTTTTCAATTTGCTTCACTTTTAGAACCAGAGTGTTTTGAAGATGTTGTACAAACTAAGAATTTGTTTACAGCCATGGATGAAGAAATAAAGGCCTTTGGAGAAGCATGATACTTAGGAGCTTGTTGATTTACCAAAAGGAAAATAAAAAGTTGGTATAAAATTGGTTTACAAACACATACTCAATTTAGATGGCTCATTACAAAAATAAAAAGGTATTGATTTTGGTGAAACTTAAGCTCATGTAGCTAGATTTAATACTATTAGACCTTTTTTTGGCTATTTTCGCACATTAGAAATGGACTGTTTATCGAGTTGATGTAAAATATGCCATTTAAATGGAATTTTGGATGAATAAGTGTTGTAAATCAAACAGATGGGTATAAAGTTAAAGGGCATAAAAACATAGTGTATCAGTTAAAAAATAGGCTTTATATGATCTAAAGCAAGCACTTAAAGCCTGGTACTCAAGAATCAACTGTCATTTCCATAAGCATGGTTTGAAAAAAGTTAAAGCAAGTAAAATTTATATGTGAAATCAAATGAAACTGATGAGGTACTTGATAACTCTCAATGAGAGGGTTATTTGAATTGTGAAAGTATCTATTTAGCGTTGAAAACTCACTTGAATCAAAAGAATATCATTTTGAAGTGAGCTTTTATGAATAGAAAGTCTAAATTATATAAAGGGATATGAATTTAAAATATGAAATGATTTGACATATAAATGTGCGTAAAATGCGATAACTTTTATATAAATTGTGTTCATATCTGCTGAAGCTAATTTTTCTTTTTGTTGTAGGAAAACTTTAACAATGGATGAAGCAAATGAACGGAAAATGTCAGAATTATGCAGTAGCATGGTATTCTGCAATGAACAACTCTCAGCCGATGATTACCATTTGAATCACCATTATAAATATCCAAGTTATAAACAAATAGAGAAAGTTAGAATTTGCAGAACAAGGTGGCTCGTTGCAAAATCCTTCTCCTTCAACCCAACAATAGAGATTCTTGACAGTTGTTGGTTTTGACTCCGCAAGAAGCTACATTGGGAACAAAATTTTATTGTTTTTCTTTACTGCTTTCACTTTACTTATGTATTTACTGCTTTCACTTTACTTACGCATTTACCTAACGATTTTACTTATGCTCTTGTTGAACGTTTATAGTTGATTTATGAATATGTTTCTTATGTTGTTATTGATTACTTTATTATTTTCCTTTGTATCAGCATGAATTAAGTTATCTCGCAAAAGTTAAGAGTAAATCTGAATTGTATTTATTTGTTAACTTGCGATTTGGGGGATGATGATGATAGCACGCACGTTAAATTAATCTTGACATATGTCGTTTAAGAGACTACATAATGTCTACATAGATTTTCTCTTGAAAAAAAGGGCCGAATTGAGAAATTTGTGTATGTTCATTAGGTTTGCACAACATTTGATGGTGCTCAGTAGGAGTCTAGGAACAGTCACTCCACTAGTGTTCTTGTTGGTTTATGTTTATTTTAGTATTTTCATCTTTTTAATCATTTATTCTTTTTAGGATTAGATTAAATATTATTTTCTATTTTTTCCTTTTATGACTAGATAGTATCTTTTGCTTTTATTATTAGGTCATCTTTTCATTTTATGATTAGATTGTATCTTTTCCTTTTAAAATTAGGTCATCCTTGTAGTCTATTTAAACCCATTGTTGGGTTCATTATTAAATGAAGAATTTAGAGAATTTGAATTTCCATCTTTCAACGGTTCTAATGCTTGATCTTAATGCTTAAGGATGTTAATCTTACAAATTAATAATCTTTTGTTGAAAGAGCTGTGAATGCAGACTTTAGGCATAAGTAGAATAAATCGTTTCTCACATTTGAAAAGTTACAAGAATACGCAAGCATTTACATAACATATTTATCTTAATCCTACCTTGTTATTCTTAGTCATTCGAACTTTACTTTGGTTGTGAGTATTATTTTGCTTTAGCAAGTTATTTTCCGCACCACAAAATCCTCATAAAAAAATATTACATCTAGTTTTTGCAACTTGACTCTAACATAATCACAAACTTGAACTCACTCTTCTGCCCTTGTGGAGATGACTTTTATTACTTATTACTTACTACAATAACTATTAATGCTTGCACATTGCTTAAGGACTGCTTTCGCATTTGTGTGAACGGATTTATTTTACAAGTTATTTCAAACACGATTACAAGCAACAGTACTCATTGTTTGTTTTTATGTTGATGACCGTAGACTAGTAACAATATTACCTTGCTAGAGGACTTCAAATGACTAATGATTAATGAGTTTGAGATGATCGATTTGAGTTTAATGAGTTATTTTTTGGATTAAAAGTGAAACAATGTGATGGTGGAATTTTTCTTTCTCAAGAAAGTACACAAAAAATCTGCTTGGAAAATTTGAAATGCAGAATTATAATTGGATAAGGACACCTTTAAACACGAATCAATTCAAGCGATAAAGGAGAAAAATTAGTGATCATCTTTATCAAAGTTTGATTGGTCGCTTGTTATATCTCACAAATTGTAGGCCAGATATCATGCAAGTAACTAGTTTGTTGTCATGGTTTATGCAAAAGTCAAGCAAAATTCATTTGGGAGTAGGAAAAATAATGCTTAGATAGTTTAAAGGAACGGTTTTTCGTGGACATTGGTAATCAAACACTAAAAAACTTGAGTTATGTGGTTATTGCAATAGTGATTGGGCAGGGTCACTTGAAGATCATAAGAGCACATCTTTATTCTTGGTTCAGATGCTATAGAGTTCAAAGAAGCAATCACTATCCGCCTTATCAACATCAGAAGCTGAGTGCATGGCAACTTCCATAACATCATGCAAAGTAGTGTGGTTACAATGAATAGTAAATGATATGTAGCATAAACAAGAAGAAAGCACAACCATTTTTTGTGATAATCAGTCAACGATTGTCATGACAAAGAATCCAATGTATCATAGTCGACGGCCATGTCATATTGAGACCCGACAACTCTTCATAAGAGAACTAGTAGTTAAAGGAATTTTAAAAGTTGTCCATTATGGGTGAGTGTTGGAAATAATGTTGAAACTTTTCTTGTTATTGCTTGGTCAAAGTTTGTTATTTTTCCTAGTATTTAAGCCCAGTTGTTTGTACTTTCTAGTTTATAGGAAGTAAGTTTGTTCATTAGGTTGTTGCATAGAGTTTAAGTTTATTTTGTTATGTTTCTTGAATTTAAAGGCACGTTGAATGCTCAATAAATTTATCGGTTGGATTATATTGTGTGCTCAACAAAAATGTTTACTTCTTTATCTTGAATAAAGAGAAGTTTGTGACTTTGAGCATTCTTCTTCTTTCGATAACCACATAATTGTTACACATCTAAATGGATCCTTCTTGTTACATGCTTTTATAAATAAATCCTAGCTTATTGCAAATGCTAGGGCATTCACCATCATATATGTTATTATCAACAATAATTCGGGAACAAGAACTAAATTCGTAGTATCACTTTAATGCAAGAAGTGCCTTTGCAAGTTTTTTTGCATATTTTGTTCTTGACGAAGCCCGAAGAACATGAGTCACAATGGTTCCTTCACTAATAGTCGAGATTAAATCTTGATTTTTAAAATTGCTCTAATATTGTAATAATGCCAAAGGAGAGAGATACTAGGTTGTGTATTATTAATGAGAAATGTAAGAGTATTTTATACAGAGGGGATAACAACATAAATAACCAACGCAATATATATCTAATACAACTTCTCAAAGATCTTGATTTAAACAGTTCTAACAACTATTCTTTTCTTTTCTTTTCTTTTCTTTTTTTTTTTGATACACTAATAACAACTATTCTAAATCAAAGATCTTATATATCCACTAAAAATAACTCAATTCCGTAGTCTTACTTACATTCTTCAACGTTGGTCTCTTAAAAAAAATATATGTTTTTTAAAAGTACAAGCATATTGTCTCTTTGGTGACAAACATCCAAAAGATTCAAAAACTTAATAGAAAAATGAAGAAAAACAAGAAAAGTAACCTATGAAAACTAACATTGATTAAGAAAAAAACAACAACAGAACACAAAAAGTATAAGAAAATATCCAAGTTGCATGTGCATAGGGAGAAGTAAATTAAGTACTCTCAACCACAATCTGCACAAAAATAAGGTGCAAAGGCTCAAGACTTCCGTGATTTAAAAAACAAAAGTTCTGTCAAGATAGGTAAGCAACACATGAAAGAAAGCAAAATCAAGGGTTCATACTTTCTACCCATGAAGCAATCCACGTGGAAGGAATGAAAACACGAAAACCCAACTCTTCTTTCCCATTCTTTTGTCAAAACTTTTCATCAAAACTTATCTTTTTCCAAATCCACCTTTTTAATTTGATGAAATTAGATTTTTTTTTTTTTTTTTTTTTTTTTTTTTTTTTTTTTTTTTTGGATTAAAATAAGTGGGGGTGGGGGACTCAAACTCGAGACCTTTTGGTTGTTAGATGTACACTTATGCCGCTGAATTACTGCTCTTGTTGGGATTCGATGAAATTAGATGAGATACATATAAGTGAAATTGGACACTCATATATATATGTTTCTTTAGGAGATTTTTCTCCTTATATATATTTGAATTTTATTGACCTTTTAAAATTATTTCATAGTAAATTTTCCAATTTCATTGTTTATAATCAATTTCACTGGATTGTTTTTAATCAATTTAATTTGATTGATCACGTCAATTATTTAATTGAAACCATTAATTTTGTGCTTTTGATAGTAGCCATCCATTTGAATTGATTAAATCTGTTTTTGCTAGATTTAAACTTCTTTCCTTTTTGTTATCGATGAAAAATCTCCTAAAGAAACATATATATATATAGAGAGAGAAAGCCCGTGACTCTTTCTCATATTTTACAAGACATCCATCTACCTATCTTTTCTCATTTTTTAAAGCTTATTTTCTCAATTCTCTCTTCTACTCTTATTCCTCGATAATTGTCTTGAATTCGTCTCATGAATGGTTCGTGTGAGCTCAACAATATCTTTTATAAAAAAAGTTAAACAATAATATTTAGGTTGGAAGATTTGAACATACAACCTTTTGGTCGACTATACATGCCAACTATATTCAGCTACATAAGTTTAATTTTACATTTATATATATTTTTAAAGTGTATAAATCAAGCAATAAATAGTAGTAAGCTAATTTTTTTATTTACGTTTGTGAAGAGATGTTAGAAAGGTTCTTTTGTTTGAATTTGTTTTGAAATATAAAATTTTGGAATACTATATTATTTTTACACTGAGCGGGATATGAGAAAACATGATATATTTTTTTACATGCTTTGATTCATTCCAAACGACAAATCTACTCTGTGGGGTTGTTTATTAAGAAAAATAAAACCAAGATGCTTTGGAATTATTCTAACAAAAAAAAAAAAAAAAAATTAATATGCAATGAATAATTTTTCATTTTGGAATTCAACTAGAAAAATAAATATCGGTGGATTCACATGAGCCATGGGCATGCACACATATAGATGTATGGAATGACATGCATGGCATGTGATATGTATCATGCGCATTATTATTATGTTCTAAATTAAGCAAGCTTAAGGTCATAATAAAAACTGACAATTTTACATTGTTAAAGGTAGAAAAGAAAATTTGTTCACTGTACATGTCGGATACAATTATTTTCAACAGTATGTTTTTCGTTTGGTATGATATTGTTCACCATAACCATAAACCCTGACTTCCTTTCATACGAAAGAAAATATTGTCATTCGCTTGTATATTCATCGTCTTCTCCTTATATTTTATTCCAAACTCATAAACCTTATACATGAAGTTGGATTCATAAATAATAAACTCAAAAAATACAAGGGTGTATGCTAAGGATCTTGATAATTTTAAAGAGGCAGTTAGATTTAAAGAGTTTGATTAAATAATTATGAGATGTAAAATGATGAGGGTTGATTTGAAGTTTCCCAACATATCTAGAGACAGACACAAGTCTTCTGTCTTCTCCATGAAGATCTGTCTTTGTTGGTAGCTAGGGTTTCTCTCTCCTCTCTCTATTTCTTGTGGGAGACTTCCAAGTGGTTGTTAGTTCAATCTCTCAATTCCCTTCTTCTAATCATTCCAAACTTTAAATCTCTCTCAGATCTCTCTCAAGCCTTTGTTCTTTCCCTTTATAGTCACCCTTTTTGGTGATCATATTTCCTGTGTTCTAATCAAACCCTTTGTTTCCCTTTGGCTCTCTCGAGTTTCGAGGTATAGAGTTCGTCTATTAAAGTCGTCCTCTTCCGTTTTCTTACGGTCGAGTAGCTTACACATCTTTAGGCGAGTTTTCAACTGAACATAAAATCGAGCAACCTGACACTTTGACGGTCGAAGATCTAACCCCTCTTCGAAAACCATAATAACTATGGAAGGTGGAAGCGATGGAGGAGGAGGAGCAGAATGTTCAAACAAAAGTAGAAGTGAAAGTAGGAATTCAGAAAGCGAAATAGGAATTGAAGGGAGCTCGAGCAACAGCACAATTGAAGAGAATAATGATGATGAACCAAAGAAGCCAAGTGTGAGGCCTTATGTTAGATCCAAGCTCCCAAGACTCCGCTGGACCCCTGATCTCCACCGCCGCTTTGTTCATGCGGTTGAAAGACTCGGTGGACAAGAAAGTAATTATAATCTCATCACTCTTCATCATCTTCTTCATTTCTTTTTATATCTTTATCTTTACTAACGATTCAATTTATTCTAAAAAGTTGTCGGTGACTTTTAAATTTAGTAGTGATTCAACATGATATATGAATAAAGAAACCTGTGTTTGTGCAGTACTATTTTCTTACTTACTACTTTATAATTTTTTTAAGAAAAGAATACTCCATTAAAATAATGAGTATGTAAAGCATACATACAGAATACATAGATAAAAAATTGAAGAATGATCTCCAAATCTAAATCTAATTACAATCACTATAGAGTAGAATTTAGAAGCCCATAGTGATTGTAATTAGATTCAGATTGGTACACCAAAAACCAGCAGGAACTGCAATGTCTTTCCAAAGTCTAGATTGGTATTTGGCCTGGTTGTCAAAAAGTCCCCAGTTTTCATTTCGTCTATAAATTCAAAGAAATTGCTTCAATTATGTTGAATTCATAAGTAGCTTTTTTCAATGAAAGGATATTTAATTTAAGATACCATCCGCAATGAAGGTCTCATCAAAAGAAACCACCCAAAAGTTTGTTCTCAAAACTAGCTTATTTAAATCGATTGGACAAAAGGGTTTGTTTTAGAAAAATTAAGCGTATAGATACTATTTCCCCTAATAAATTCATTTGTTTTATTATATCTACTTATTTTACATGTTTAAAAAATAATTAAATCAAATTGTGAACTAAAAAAAACCAAGTGCCTTTTTTAACAAATATGACATCTTTATGCAAAATGATCAAAAAACAAATACAAATTTTTAAAAACAAAACAAAAGGACTATCAAACATGACCTAAACTTTACGTTGAGGATGTAATTTCTTAACCTACCTATCCTTAGGTTCACAAGTAATTGAATCACATGCTAGGATCTGTAATTTTTGTATCTTATGTTAATTTTTTTGTTTGTGTAGATGCTACACCAAAGTTGGTTCTTCAGTTGATGAACATCAAAGGACTAAGCATCGCTCATGTCAAGAGCCATCTCCAGGTTTGCTCTTGTTCAAGAAACTTGTATGTCATAAATTCACTCCTTATTTGATAACCGTTTAGGTTTTTTGCTTTTGATTTTTAAAAATTTATACTTATTTTTATTCAAATTTCTACAAATATTCTGACGTTGCTTAAAAAAGTATGTCAATGCTAACCAAATTTCAAAAACCAAAGTAATCTTTTGAAACTACTTTTTCTTTTTATTTCGAAATTTTGATTTGGGTTTTAAAATTATAAATAAGATGTATATATTCAAATAAGAAAATCCATAGAGGGAAATAGTTGACGTAGGATATTCAAGTAATAAAAAACAAAATGATTATCAAACTTGCTTTAATTTTCATTATCTAATTCGTTTATTTCTTTGGTGATTATTTCTTCAGATGTATAGAAGCAAAAAACCAAATGAAGCAGGCCAGAGTATGAACTTCTTTTTAACAATCTTCTATTAAATTTTTACAATTCCTATTCAGTTATTTCAAAATAATTGTTCAATAACTTTGAATCGAAAATAATTGCAGTGGGAGATCAAAGGCTCCTAATGGCTGAAACTGGAGATCGCAACATATTTACTGTGAGCCAAATCCCCATGTTCCAACGCTATAACGAAAGCTACACCTCCAATATTTTCCTGTAAGAATAAAAAGTGTTTTAAATTTATGAAAATTACTTTAAAAAATTGGAAATTTACCCTCCAGAACATTCAACCTATTGTATTATATTTGTAGCACAATTTCTAAAATAATTCATCTATAGCACATGATTTTCTATTATTGATAGAACTCAACCAGTGATAGAATGAGTCTACCAGTAATACACAATTCAATCAGTGATAAAACTCAGCTAGTGATAAAACTCTATCACTAATTAAATTTTATCAGTAATAGAATTCAATTTGGATTTCTTACTACAAATCAATTAGTTTTGATTTTGTATTATAGATGGGAGTATTTTGTCTTTTTTTATTATACATGCAAAATCCCCTAAAAAATTTCACTTAACTAAATTCGAAACTAAAAAATATTCTAATAAAAGAGAGAGAATAACTTCTTTCAGTCAACTTGGGTTCAAATTCTATAAATCTCATACATATTTAGTCCACAAAATTAAGATTTGATTGTAAACTCAAAGAGGGATATTGAAGATCTCACACTAGAATGATGGAAAGACCTCACCTTCTTTATAAAATACATAAACTATTTAACGTTTACAATTATAACTCTAGTTTTTTTTTTCGACAGTGTTCATAGAAAAAATAATTCAACTTGGGAGTTTTAAAGATGTATTGTTTGAAATTGATATCAAACTCTTATGCATCTTGCTAGATTCAACAACCCTTCATGGAATGCGCGCGAGAACAAAACAACACAAATCCCATTAACAGGGAAACCCTCATCAGCATTGACTCAAGCGAGATCGAGCCTATTCGGCAGCAGCACCATGGCCAGACCGGGAATGACTGACAGCAACTTCCACGGCTCGATCGGTGAACCAGACACGACACCGAGCAAAATGCGGGAGTTAAGGGAAAAGGCTCAAGATCCATTCAGTGGCATTACACAGAAAAGGAAGGCCCTAGATGGAGAAATAGACTTGAGTTTATCCCTAAAAATTGCACCAAGGGAAGAGATGATAAAGATTGATAAGAAAATGAAGAATGGAGAAAAAGAAAATGATGAAGTCTTAGAAAGTAGAACTGATTTGTCTTTATCTTTGTGCTCATTTCATTCAATATCTCCTTAGCAATGGAAGAGAAAATTAAAGGGAGAGAGAGAGAGTAAGTACTCTGAATCTGACTCCATGAATTCAAGAGATCAAATTCTAAGTGAGATGCTGAGGTACTTATTTCCCCACTTCTAAGTGCATATGTAACATTATTTTTCTTCAAATGTATATTAGAGTTCAGACATGATTAATGCTATAGCTATATATATATATATATAGCTTATGAACATTTCCATTTAGTTGTGATGAAAATTGATAAGAAATTAAATTCGAGATAGAAATTGAACACATACATGCCAAACATATTTACGTTTGTTATTTTTCATTTTTCATTTTTTTTTTCTTCTTTCACTTTTTAAAATAAAAATTTATGAAAGAATCAAGGTCAAAGAAGGAAAGAGGTCCTCTTGTCGGTTCATATTATTTTAAGGAAATTATTATATAAAAATCTATATAATATGATTTTAAGTTCTTCCCAATCTTATCTTCTAAATTTTGAAATTTGGAAGATTATAATGTGAAAAGTTAAAGGAAGTTAGTCATAACTATTTGATTTTCTTTTTGTTTTAATTTTAATTTTATTTTTATCGAATAACATTTAAAAAGAAAATTCGAGTATGCAACCACATAATTACCATGAATATACAATATACAAACTAGAGCCATGTTTTTTTTTTTTTTTTTTAGTTTTCAAAAATTGCATTAATCATTTTTTTACAATGATTTTTTTTAAATAGATATTTGAATTCTTAACCCTTTTTTATGACCGAAAATTCTTAACTATTCTTAAAACTATTTTTGTTGGTTCATATAATTATTTGATTATGTCTTTTTTAAGTTTTAAAAATAAGGTTTTTTAAATTATGGATTCAATAATTATTCATTGCATGTGTCTCTATAATTCATGAAGAGCCGCCCATATTATTCTTAATAAAACTAAACATTTCTAATGGTTCAATTTGGATGTATGTACACTATATGATTATTTTATGCTTCCACGTTTGTTGAGGTATCTTGCTTGATTAATTATTTCCTTTTTAACTAAGGTAGTATTAAAGTGATAATTTTTGAACTCTTGATGACATATTTTAAATAACTAGATTTTCATTTTGAAGAAGCATTTACACTATAACCTTCGAAGATTTTCCATAGGTTGAAGTAAGATTTTTCGAAGTGACTTATGTATATAATATATATTTACAATATAATAGCGTATTGATTACAAAAAGAAGAAAAAAAAAATATAGGGCATATTTAATGTAGGGATTAGAGTTAAGTTAAGAGGTGTTTGTTAGAAATTTCCAACACCAAAAACTAAATATGATTAATAAATCACCTGCAGTGGAAACGTAATTAATAAATTAGCGTATCTCCCGCCATTGTTTTTGGTAATCGAAAAATGAAGCCAATGAACACCTCGACTGCAACACGAACACAGGCAACAGACATCAGCGTGGAGTTCTTGGTTCTTCTACACCTTCACTCTTCCTAACTCAAATGGTGTAATTTTTCTTAAGGGAAGAGTAGGCATAGGGACCAACAACTGAGAAGAAAATACAGAAAAATTCTATGGAAAAACTCTTTGTCTATTCTTCTGTGTATTTTTTATATGTCCATTAAATATCATTTTTCCATTTACAAAATCAGGATAATAAACTAGTGGTTCCAAATAGGTGGGGTAGTGAGTTGGTTAGGCGGTTACTAAGTTCATGGGGCAATAAATAGGGAAGTATTAATAATTAATATATGAAAAATAAATAAATAAATTAATAATTCCAACATTCTCCCACTTGGCTTGTGAACACCTCACTAATATCATAATGAAAAAGAAGATACATGGATTATGGCGATAGGTCCTCTTAATGGGAGTATTATCTTCCATATATCACAATGTATCATATTTCTCAACCCAAACTGCATACTTAAATGAATAAACTGTAACGGGCCAGTTTTCCATTCCAGTTTTCCAGGTACGTTCGATTACTTTTTCTGTTGTTCGGTTGGGCCGTTAGGGCAGCTTGGACCTCCGGGGACATTTTGGTAATTTTGCCTCTAGGGGCAGTCTCGTAATTTTCCAAGGTTTCAGGGTTGTTCGGTTGATTGCTGAGTTTGGGTTTTCCTTCGGTTTCAGGTTCCAGAGCTAGCTTTATCTTTTTGGGAGATTTGGAGCTTCGGTTGATTATTTGGGAAAATAGAAGAAAAAAACGTCGTCGCCAGAACTCGAAGCCAGAACCTGGGAGGACACGTGTCGCGACCAGGTTCCTCCCTTCCTTTTGTCGAGACCTAGCTAAAAGGAAGAAAAGAGAGCTGCATTTTTTCCCATTCGCATCTTTCTCTTCTTCCTCATTCTCTCTTTTCTCTCCAAGAACCCTAGCCGAGACCTCCCCCATCACCAAGCCCTTCCACCGAGCAGCACCGCCAGAATGCACGTCACCCCAGCGCACAGCTCCCTTCGCACGCCTTTGTTGATCGCCCAGCTTTGTCAAGCTCCATTTGCTCGCCCTTCTGCCGAGCCACAGCAGCAGCGCCACGCCCAGCAGCCAGATCGCACGTCACCTTGGCCCTCGCGCCTCGCCGATCCCCTGTCGCGATCGCCAGCACCCTCCGCCTCAGCGCCCAGCTGTCCACGTCCCGATCTAGCGCACGCGCCCAGCAAATCGCACATCCTCACCACAGCCGCAACGCATTCACCCCAGCGCTCGCACGCCCTGCCCTCACGCCCAGCTCGCCATCGCACGTCGCCCAGCTTCCCCAACCCTGTGTCGCAGCCGATCTGCCACACGCGATCAGCCGTTTGCCCTCGCCCGTGTCCTCGCTGTACAACCTTTGTCGCAACTACACGAGTAGCCTTCGCTCGCCCTTCGCCGAAGCTGCCTCAGCCAAGCCCTGCCTTGCAGCCTTGTTCGAGAGTTACCGCACGCCAGCCGCCGAGAGCCAGCTGCCGAGCCTTGGTCCTCGGTTAGGGTAACTTCTCCCGAGCCTTGTGCATTTGTTTGCGTGTTTCCGTTTAGCTGCTAGATGTTAATTACTTACTTGTATTTTATCTGTTAGGTTTGTTGGGTCTGCAGCTCAAGGAGCATATCCGACTCATGACATGGAGTTGGCAGCTGTAGTCTTTGCTTTAAAGATTTGGAGGCACTACTTGTATGGTGAGAA